>JAQGBT010002229.1:0-25397 GCA_034698585.1 Disparrhopalites patrizii
CATTCCTTAATTAAAGTTCAAGTTACTTTACTAACCCATTCCTTAATTAAAGTTCAAGTTACTTTACTAACCCATTCCTTAATTAAAGTTCAAGTTACTTTACTAACCCATTCTTTAATTAAAGTTCAAGTCCCTTTACTTGACCTTGATTTAACTCACGTTCTGTCAACTGACGCATTCCTTTTACCTTTTTTTTACAGCCGTTTTGTCGAGATTAAAGAATCAATGACGCTTTAAAGTTTAAACAAATGCACTACAACTGCAATAAAAAGATTTCATGCACAATAACACAATTCATGCTCCAATATCCCAGTAAACCAAAAACTTAATATGAGAAAAAGAAAAATTATCAACTCAGCAAAAATGTCAGTTTTCACCATAAATTATAAACCATGAAAATCACCCGTATGACCAGACGAACATAAAAGGACACACCGATACTCGACAAGCGATAAAAAATGTTCCTTTACCAGGGAAAAT
Organism: Disparrhopalites patrizii; assembly: GCA_034698585.1. Taxonomy (NCBI): domain Eukaryota; kingdom Metazoa; phylum Arthropoda; class Collembola; order Symphypleona; family Sminthuridae; genus Disparrhopalites; species Disparrhopalites patrizii. Next base: position 481 of record JAQGBT010002229.1, read on the forward strand.
GTGGATGGCATTAATACAATATTATGTAAGTAAACCCTTTATATGCACCAAAATGAAAGGGGTAAGCGACATTACGCGATAAATATGGACCATAAAAACTGAATAAAACTACAAACGTTATTATAGGTAATTACGAAAAGGCTTTAAATAATCTGCAAAAGCACTTTCGCGCCTTGGGGGATATACCTTGCGCAAAGAACGTTGATGGCACGAAATGTGAATCATTTTGCAGTGAAAAGAATGGGAATGGGAATATTATATAGAAAGAGAAAGAGAAGGAAAATCGCATGAAAAAATGAAAATATTGCATGAGACTCACACGCCGTCAGTTGTGTTGGACGTATGGAATTGGGAAAGACCATGCTGATTCTGGTGCAATGACGTCCGAATAAATTGTGCATAACATCATATAGTGTCATTTTTTTTTTATCAATTCCCTGGTCATCATTTCCAAAATAGTATTAATTGTGGTGTGAATTTTGAAGTAAACCTTCCCCCCTGAAAAATGGAAAGGAAAAGTAATCAGAAGTTGAGATTTCTCCAACAAATTGAAGTGGAAGCTCAGGAATTGTGGCGGAATTCCCGGTCCGGACAAGGAAATGCCCCCGACGGTCCATATGGCCAAAAGAAGAAAACGGAGGATTCGGAGGGATTGAAGAAGAAGAAATTCTTCACGTGCTTCCCTTATCCCTACATGAATGGACGTCTTCATCTGGGTCACACGTTCTCCCTGAGCAAATGTGAGTTTATGGCCCGATTCATGAAGATGCAAGGTCATGAAGTATTATTTCCTTTCGGTTTCCACTGTACCGGCATGCCCATCAAGGCTTGTGCGGACAAGTTGAAGAGAGAAATTGAGTTGTTTGGCAATCCACCGATTTTCCCGGAGGAGGACGAAGGTGAGGATGAAGATGGGAGCAAGGATCGTGGGGAAATCACGATTCCAGATAAAGCTAAAGGAAAGAAGAGTAAAGCGGCTGCCAAAGCCGGAAGTTCCAAATGGCAGTGGGACATTATGCTCAGTGTAGGTGTCAGTGAGAAGGAAATTCCCAAGTTTGCTGATGCTTCCCATTGGCTCAATTACTTCCCACCTTTGGCCATCAATGATCTAAAACGAATGGGTTTGTATGTAAGTCAACTATTATGTCCTCATTTGACACATGATGATTTGTGATGATTTTCTTGAAAATTGTTCAAGTTAATGTTTTTTTTTCATTTTAATATGAACTTCCAGGTGGATTGGCGGCGATCATTTATTACCACAGATGTTAACCCTTATTATGACAGCTTCGTTCGCTGGCAATTTAATATTCTGAAGGCAAGAAATAAAATCCAGTTTGGGAAGCGCTATACTATTTTTAGTCCCAAAGACAACCAACCTTGTATGGACCATGATCGATCGTCGGGTGAAGGCGTTGCACCACAGGAGTACACTTTAATTAAGATGAAAATCCTAAATCCTTTACCTCAAGTCCTTGCCGAATTTTCCGGAAAGCAAGTCTCACTTGTATGTGGAACTCTCCGTCCAGAAACTATGTAAGATTTCGCTTGTCTAAATATTAAAATATGTTTAAACACATACCAAATTCTAAGCTACTGATTTTCTATTTGTTTTGTAGGTATGGTCAGACCAACTGTTGGCTACATCCCGACATAGAATATGTGGCTGTAGAAACTGCTCAACACGGTGTATTTATTTGCGCTAAAAGGTGTTCTAGAAATCTTGCGTACCAAGGATTTTTCGGAGACACGAATCAATGTAAAATCTTGAAGAAAATTAAAGGCTCTCAGCTCTTAGGCTGTGCTCTGAAAGCACCGCTAACCCAGTTTGATACAATTTATGCTTTACCCATGCTTACTATCAAAGAGAACAAAGGTACTGGTGTGGTTACTTCTGTTCCCTCTGATTCGCCTGATGACTATGCTGCTTTAATGGATCTCAAAAATAAACCAGCACTAAGAGAAAAATACGGAATTCCCGATGATAAAGTGTTACCTTTTGAGCCCGTAAGTCATATTGCATTCAAATATTTAATCATTTGGGTTTTGGCTGTCGACGGAATAAAAATACCAGCAGTTTTTATTGCCAGGTTCCAATAATACATATTCCTGGAGTTGGCGATTTGGCTGCACCTACAATGTGTGCACAATTAAAAATCGTGAGCCAAAACGACACGGAGAAACTTCACGAGGCAAAGGAAGCGATTTACTTAAAAGGCTTTTATGAGGGAATCATGCTTGTGGGTCCACACAAGGGCAAAAAAGTGCAGGATGTTAAAAAAGAAATCCAGAAGGAAATGGTAGAGTCAAGCGATGCATTTATTTATATGGAGCCAGAAAAAGAGGTCATGTCTAGGTATGCCTTTGTGTTACTTCACATTGAATATGTTTCGTTTATGAGCTATGTTGTATGACCTTTATCTTGATTAACAGGAGCGGCGACGAATGTGTGGTGGCGCTCTGTGATCAATGGTATCTTGATTATGGTAACGAAGAATGGAAGAATACAGCTAGAAAAGCACTTGCGTCCATGAATTTGTATCATGATGAGGCAAGGAAAAATTTTGAAGCTACACTGGATTGGATTCAGGAGCATGCCTGCTCACGTACCTACGGTTTAGGTACAAAACTCCCTTGGGATCCCAGTTGGCTTATTGAATCTTTGTCAGATTCTACGATTTACATGGCGTTTTACACTGTGAAGCATTTAATTCAGGGAAATGAAGTTTTGAACCACAGTGGGCCCGTAAAGTAAGTTTCTTTCACAAAATACGTACGGTTTTTGGTAGTATTGAAATTGCAATAATAAACTTTCATCTTTCTAATTGCTGATGTGAAACAGGGCAACAGATTTAACTGATGAAGTTTGGAATTATTTTTTCTTCGTCGACGCGCCACTCCCGAAGAAAACGAGAATCAACAAAGTATTGCTTGAAAAAGTGAGAAAAGAGTTTCAATTTTGGTATCCTGTGGATCTTCGAGTATCTGGAAAGGATTTGGTCCCCAATCATTTAACGTATTATATTTATAATCACATCGCTATGTGGCCTGGTGAACAAGACAAATGGCCGGCTGGAATCCGTGCCAATGGACACCTTCTTCTGAATTCTGAAAAGGTTTAACTGAAATAAATGTTCATGTTTCTTGTGACGTAAAAATTTGTTTTACCTTAATGATAATTACGGTAATAATTCAATAGATGTCGAAGTCCACGGGGAACTTTATGACCCTCTACGAAGCCTTGGATAACTTTGGTGCGGATGCTATGAGATTTACTCTAGCTGATGCGGGAGACTCCATTGAGGATGCCAATTTCGTCGTCACTATTGCTGAGTCTGCGATTTTGCGCTTGTATGCTTTCGTTGAATGGGCGAAAGAAGCCGTTAAGAACATTTCGTCGTACAGACAGGATTGTAAAATTCAAGGAAATGAATTCCAAGATGGATTTATACTGAAGTGAGTTATTGATCTAATTGCAATGCTTTCACAGACTCTCCAATGCTGATTTAAAAAACTATTTTATTTTAGCCAAATGTGTCATTTACTGCGAGCTACACGAAAAGCATATCAGCAGCTTTTGTTCAAAGAGGGTTTAAAAACTGGATTTTTTGAAATGCAAACGGCTCGAGATTCCTACCGAGAACTTGTAGGCGGAGAGTACAACATGCGGCGAGATATTGTTGTAATATTTATTGAGTACCAGATGATGACACTCCTTCCTATTTGCCCACATATTGGTCAGTATATATGGACGAACGTTTTGGGCAAGGTACATAAATTTGTCGAATGTAGACATTCCATGTAAACTTAAAGAAATAATGCTTTATTCACTATGTTGGTTTATTTTCCTAACAGAATTCCACCATTGATACAGCACTTTGGCCGGAAGATACCATTGCACCCGTCGACCTTATAGTTCAAGCTGCAGATTATTTGTTTGATACTGTACATAAATTCCGACAGCGTCTGAAAGATGTTCTTTCTGCTGGTTCGAAAGGAAAGGGACCAAAAGATGGTAATCGAAAGCCTCCTACCCATGGAGTAATTTATGTCGCGGATACCTTTCCTCAATGGCAGAGTACAATTATCCAGCATCTCTCGGACCTGTACGAGAAGAATAAGACTTTACCTGAGAACAAGCAATTGGCTGCAGATTTTGCTAAGAAGAAGGAATTGGGAAAATACCAAAAGAAAGTTATGCCTTTTGTACAAATGATAAAAGAAAGAATAGAAACGGTGGGAGCCCAACAAGCTTTACGCCTTACGTGTCCATTTAGTGAGGTCGATGTTTTGCAACACAACATTGATTACATAACCAACAGTTTGGAGGTAATTTGTCGTCAGCGTAGATGTCAGTAAAACATTAAGACCTTCACGTATAATTTAAAACATTGTCTTTCTACTTTTAGTTGGAAGGAATTACTGTGCTTTCTGCACAAGAAGCTACCGAAGAAAAGGTGAAAGAAGAGTGTTGTCCAGGCAAACCATTGATTTCTTTTGACAGTGCTCCCAGCATCAGCGTTCGGTTGGTAAATCCTCAACCGGCTAGTGGACACTTTTCATGGCACGTACCCATAATGGATGGTGACACTATCAGTGCTCTTCGCACAAGGTTACAGAAAGAGAGGATGGTCAAAGGTAATGTCGCAAAGATTTCCTTATTCTGATTAACGGTTTAGCAGAGTTTGTAAAGTTCACTGTTGCCTTTTTTATACAGACGCATCAAAAGTAACCATTCATCGGTACAACGACCCAGTATTGGATACCAGAAAAATTCACTTCGATATATTATCATCCGATGTGCTGACTCGGTTACATGATACTGATATATTTACCACCGACTTAAAAAATAAAAAGGTATACATCAGTGCTAATACTAACGGCAAGTCAGTGAAGTACGATGTAGGAGATCAACTTGTTTATGTTGTTAAACTTGAGTAGAGTTGCAATTTTAATTTATGTACTATGCGTTAAGGAGCATTTTGATCCAACCCAACGTATGTATTCTTTAAAAGTACCGGTTGCTTTTGGTGTTATCGGTTTTTTGCTACCTTAACTTCAGCGTTTATTCCTCGAGGGAGAATAATATCGTTCACGAATAAAAGATTTTTTAAACAAGTTTGGATTTATTTCTTCATTTTTTCTTTTTTAAACTTCACCTGTTTTTGTTTTGTTATACTATGCGCTTTTATATTTGCAAATTAGCGTTGCCGGCGGTTTCCTCGAACTCATCCTCATCATCAGATTGTGATTCTAATTTCCGTTTTTTGCTGTTAAAGGACACCTTTAAATCTCTTTCCTCGAATTCTTCTTCCAGACTTGCTTCTGTCGTCCTTACGACAGCTTGAACTTGGGTCAAGATCTTTAGTACAGCTTCCTCTGCAATGGAAAGTGTAAGTTAGGTTCTCATCGGCGATGGGAAAGTAATATAAATTAAGGAAATTTGAATGTTACCATTACCATCCACTGCAAATTCTTCTAATTTTTTCCCTAAGGCTTGCTCTATGTTCGCTAAAAAAGGTATTTGACGTGGGGCAAGTAGAGTAATAGCCATTCCTGGCTTTCCCATTAACCTTCCCGTTCGCCCTATTCTGTGAACATACTCCGCTGGGAAGGGTACGTCATGATTTATCACACAGTCAACGATGGGTATATCCAGACCTATCATAGTTTTGCACAAGGCAATGTTGAACAAGGACAATGACAAACATCATTAAGCGGCAATGGTTCGACTGCTTTCTTACTTACCTCTACCAGCGACATTCGTTGCTACCAAAATAGATACCCTCTTTGATTTAAATTGGACCAATGCATTTCCCCGTTCTTTCTGAGTTAAATATGAGTGGAGAGCGATATTGGGAAATTCCAAATCCGTTAATACTTTCGAAATTAGTTTGCACGATCTAATATGTTAACCAAAATATCAATAATCATGCAAATTTTGACTACCCACAAATATTATTCAAATGTTTTCTGAATCTTACTTGCAGGTTCCAGTGAAAACAATAGTCGATCTTATTTTCTCAGGAAATTCGTCATCTCTTATCATCCTCAATACTTCCACCAGATATCCATTTACAAAATCTGGAGGAGTAAGCACGTATTTATCATCAACTCTATCGCTAGCCTTTAATTCATTCAACACCTTTTCGGGTACAGCTGGGTACGTATATGTCTGCCAAAATGTGAAAAGAATACAAGTTACAATTCACGCCACCATCAAATCTTAAGATTTACTCCCAGAAACTTCAATGAAGTGTAGGTTTACTTTAGAAGCGGCAAAATTCCTGTACAGTTCCTGAAGATCGGTAGTACTAGTGGCACTAAAAAATAAAGTTTGTTTCCTTGAACGTGTCATGTCAATAATTGGGTACAAATCTGTATCGAATTTGCCACCGCATAGCAAGTCGGCTTCATCAATGACTAAGTATTTCACTCTTTTAAAAAGTTCTCGGTTTCCTTCCGTTTTAGATATATCCGCAAGCCTACAAGTAAAAATAACTCAAGAAGTATTGTCATACTTTACTAAATGAAACAGCGAAAGGCATAGCCGTGTGATGAAAGTCAATAATTCGTAATAAGTCTCAAAAATACGTAAATTAAAGCTCACCTTCCCGGTGTAGCCACAACAAAATGGGGCTTTCTCTGTAATTCCATTGCTTGAGTTTGAAAGTCAACGCCTCCGATAATCAAGCTCACTTTAACATTACCAGCACCAACAATTTCTACTTGCTCCTTAATTTGTATAGCTAATTCTCGTGTTGGCGATAAAATCACAGCAAAAATTCCGTATGGATCTCTACTCCAATCTTGTACAATTGGTAGGGCAAACGCTAAAGTCTTCCCACTCCCTGTAGGTGCAATGGCCATAACATTGCAGCCCTCTAAAATTTTCGGAATGCAATTCTCCTGTACTTCCGTGGGTTGCTTCACACCTTCATCAAATTTAAAAAATCCATCATAAGATGTGTTTTCCTTATCCAATAATAATCCTATGTCTGATCAAGTGCTCTATTATTAAAAAAACTTAATTTAGTTTTAAAACACGTTACACTTTACAACCTAATTATGTTCATTAACAGTAATAGTTCGTTATACATTACTCAACTACAGATTGACACAAGGAGTCTTTCATACTGTCTTACCTATGGTAGTTAGAATTTTGGACAGATTCCCATTGATTCCCACATCTTTGAATTCTACCAGTTTCCTCCTATTTGCCTCTGTCAGTGATGCCATTTCCATACAACTCAGGAAGTTGTGATTACAGGTTCAAAAAACAACAAATTTTGTAAAAATAAGTGCTATTCGTGTTTAGAAACTGTCTGAAATAGGCAAAACAAATTTCAGAATTGAAATAGCCAGGTGTACTCAACTATGTAATGTTAAAATTCGATCCACAATTCACAGGCAAAACATCGCAAATGAATTTAAAAAAAAGTTAAAAACTGTGTCAGCACATTTTTGGAAAATCTGTCAAAAACCACTAGGTATTTCAAAGCGGGTCACAACTGCTGATTGCAGATTCGTAGATTCGTTATTCGTTCCATGTGCGTTTTTTAAATCTGACCTAAACACGCGCAAATATAGTCCATGCGCCCAAATATTAATGAATAGAAAGTAAAACCCGGCGAGAGGCCTCGAGGTCTCCGTAGATCCAAGGATATGTGCTTTGTATACAAACTACAATGTTAAATATTTGTATACCGGCCAGCTGAAACAGACATCCTTGCGCCATCTGCCGTGCGAAAATCCTACAGGCATACAGAGGAAAAATGTGAAAGCGACCTCTCACACCAAATCTTCTCTCTCTTGGAGAGTGAATCCAGCACACTGTCCATGCCATACTGTCGGCGTTTCCATATTCCCCTTCCAACACTCAAAGACGGTTCTGAAGTCGTGCGGACCTTATTTTGGAAAAAGGAAGAGGAAATTTTATTAAAATTTCAAAATGCAGGCGAATAAAGAGACGTCGATTCAATCCGTACAGGTTTTTGGCAGAAAGGTAAGTTTTGAAATTACTACAAAATTTCGTAATTACAATTTTGATGGCCATTTCATTGTTGCATGGTCAATTCCCGGGCAGGTGTTTTTTTTTTTACACACCTTTGCTGTCCATTCCATGTGTATTGCTCAAAATATTAAGTGTTGTGACCTGTTAGGTTAAAAATACAAATTCTAAGAAAAATGAGTCAAAATTGAGTAAATTTAATTTTCCATGTTGTTCGTAGTGGTGTTTTAATTTGAGGGAAATGATTAATTGTATTGTACTACAAAGCTTAACTTTTATAGAAATGATTCATGCATGCTTCTAAAGCGGTATGGAATTTTACTGTTGTGTGGAAAATGTCCTTGCCCCCGGAAAGAAATGATGTGTGGAAATAGAAATTGTATTTACTGGTAATCAAGCGTTGTTTAATTTTTGTTGCAGAAAACTGCCACAGCCGTAGCCTATTGTAAGAGTGGGCGAGGTTTGTTGAAAGTAAATGGCCGGCCCTTGGAGTTGGTGGAACCTAGAATTCTCCAGTACAAACTTATGGAGCCTATTCTTCTGTTAGGAAAAGTGAGTTATTATTCGAATTGAAGGATTTCCTAGGTTTGTTTTAGAGGAATGATACTGAACAACATTGTAACTGGTTTTTTTTTTGGTGACAGGAACGGTTCGCAGATGTGGACATCCGAGTTCGTGTTAAAGGTGGAGGTCATGTAGCGCAGATTTACGCCATCCGTCAGTCTATCTCAAAAGCTTTGGTAGCGTATTATCAGAAATGTGAGTACAGAATGTTTTAAATCATTTACCATCCAAGTTACGCGTTCAACCGCAAAATCGAAAGGTCAAAACTGCACATGTTGCGGGTATATTGTCACAACAATAAATTCACGGGGATTCCAGGTTGTAACTATAGCTCACAGGCTTACCATGCCATCGCCAATAAGTTCAACATAAGATCCGAAAATTACTCGGATCATTGATTTCTGATTATATTTAGTTTCATTTCATTGAGATCGGTGATATTGTTTCTCGAGTATTGAAGTCGACTTTGTATTTTTTGTTGTTTCAATCACACGTGTATAAGCCTTATGTCGTGACTGTTTCCCAACAGTTACCCATCTAAATGGACAAATTCCAGTATATCAAGTCAACGGTTTGAGTAGGTCTTCGTTGCTGAATTTCTGTGAAAATTTTGCTAAAGAACACTTCCGGTTATTTTGGATTAATGTTGAGAGCAAATGGAGTAAATCATTATGAAAGGCGTACGAGGTCTTGAAATTTAGACTTCATCGCGTGGGTAAAGGTGTCTGGGTCGTAATGCAAGTCTCAAGTGTATCGTGATCACATCCGATGGCGCTGATGTATTCGTAGTTCATAACATTTTTAGCTTCAGTATTTGTAATAAGCATTTTGTTACTATTTGTTTATCTCAGATGTGGATGAAGCTTCCAAGAAAGAAATCAAGGACATTTTGACCCAATACGATCGGAGTTTGTTGGTTGCTGATCCCCGGCGTTGCGAGCCCAAGAAGTTTGGAGGTCCAGGTGCCCGTGCCCGCTACCAGAAATCTTACCGTTAACTTCACTTTGTCATTAATATGTATGGTGATGTTTTGGAATATGGGGGGCGTGCACTCCAAATAAAACTTGATTTCTTTTAAAGAAATATTTGTTTCGTACGAATTTAATTTTTCATACAGCTCGCTGCGATCCAGGGTAAGTTAAGACCCAACATCCAGGTGACTACACCCTTGATCCTTTCTTGGGCCTGATGTTGTGTTAACTCCCACGTGAATTGATTTCGCAAACAATTTTGAAGAATTATGAGTATTCACTCTGCATCAGATTTGTATTATTATTTGTTTGCATGCATTTTCCGAAGGTACAAACATAAATATCCGCATAACTGCAGAAGAAACCCGCAGCCAAGCAAAACCATTCATGTGCGCCATAAACGACTGGATATGTATGATACATGACTAGAGATAAGTCGCGCATTGATCAATGAACTGCACAGTCTATCTAATTATAGATAAATTCAGGTGTGTGAATATGTGCATTACATTGTAGTATGATGATACTGGCGAACAAGGTAATCTTCCCTCATTAAGGTTGAAAAATGCTTGCCGTAACTCATCGTGCGGGTAGCTGCCGTTATACATAACATACGTATATCTCGTATCTGAAAATTTGTATGTATTTACCTATGCATATATCTGTCTGTCTTCATTACTATTGTTGCAGTTTTACGAAACATTATTTTAGGAACATGTTAAAGAAGTTTTAAACGCTGCTACTCACAAGCAACGTGGGCGACGAGCATGATATAACTAATTGAAAATAGCAAAGGCATTTCACTTTCACTGATTGACTGTACGCATTTGTGTAGTGCTGGCGTAATCGAATTAATTTGCAACAACACCGTTCCTTTCTCATTCAAACCACCTCCTCTGCCCTTTTTTGCGGCAGTCTCAGAAGCATTTTTTTTTTAATACATGAACTTTTTCTTATCAGCATTATTTGTGAGCTTTACAGTACAAGTGACTTCAGGCTTACCAGCGAGGTCTTTTTTCCCAGAAGTACGACATTTTTATGTGACACGGAACAAATAAAATAAACGCAGCTGAATTGGTAGTGGTATTATTATTGTACAATTTACAATTGTCACTGAAATTACAAGCGCAGCAAATTGAGTTGTTGCAACACATTGGAAATTAAAAGGGATGGAAGATAATGATATAAATATAAGACAGTCTCTATATTCTCATTTGTGCTTTATTAATATTCTGTCAATTTTTACATTGTGAGCTTGGCTATTATTATCCCTCCAAAATTACTTTTTTTCTATTCGTATATATATATACCTATGCATATAAGTATCTGTATGTATATATGGATACATGAAATCCAATTATTTTACGTCTGGAAGGGCACGCCAGCTTCTCAAAGGGTGATCGTCGTGCAATTCGTAAAAATAAAATTTCTTCAGCGCACATGCATCTGAACACAACGCACTCCATGTGTAACATTACCTCAGCTGAAAAAGATGACGCTGTAAATAAACAATGGAAATATTTGATTGTGATTAAAATCTATGGAGAGTAAGTGTACTTGTAATTTTTTTAAAATATTTTTACGGCGGACATGCACTTGGGTACATAATTGTTTTTATTTCGTACAATTAGGGATAAACCAGGATTGATGCATGGATGACTGGTACAGCGACTTAGAGTAGACGGCGTAAAAAACAAGATTTGTTTCCACAATTGTGTAAAAACAAAATTGGTAGTCTATTAAAAATTTCAAGAATGTCCTGCTGCTTCCCATGAAGGGGCTTTCTTTCTCGGCAAAATAATACATTTTTAATGACAAAAAAAAATTGCTCCTTAAGAAAAAAAATCTCATTTCTCTCTGATGAACCTCGAACTCATTTGTCCTCATTTTATTTTTATTTAAATGTATACACACACACATGCCACACTTGTCCATTACTATTCCTTTCCTGTTTTTCTGGGATTGTAATGGATTTAATTCTCATAGTCATATTTTTTACTACCCGGGATCCATTTTGACTTGTTTTTTTTTTCTTCTTCTCCTTCTTCTTTCCCCACAGTTTCAGGGAAGAAATGAACTGTACCTTGTACCCCTATGGTGTGTATTATTAATAAACGACAGTAATAAAGCGCATGGAGAGAAAGCAAGACAACGTTTACAGTTTATGGACGTCAATCCAACCAGGGAAAAAAATTCGGGAGCTAGTAGAAAAAAAATGTCTTTCCTAGACAGTATATATATCTAAAAGATTTTTTTTTCTTTTTCGCTACGAGTATAATCATCGTAGAATTACTATAGACTCTGTTCAGCTCCCGTTAAAGATGTCTTTTCTCTCCGGGATCTTTTGGCTCTTTTTTCTCTCCTGCACACTATTTTTTAGGTTGGAGTGTGTCGAGAGAGAGCCAGTTTTTTTGGCACGAGTTGAACCTACATTCTTCCTTTCGACATTCATGAAAGAACATGGTCAAATCCACTAAAAGTCTTTTTCCCTCGACAGGATCTTTTATATATGTATACGCTTATAGTGAACTAGAATTTCTTTTGAGAAGCACGCATTAAAAACCTACATAAATCCCCCTCCCTGTTTTCTCCAAACCATACTCAACCCTTTCCATCCATGTGTATAAATTTTTTATAAGATCCACAGTAAAAATGAGTGTCATTACTTTCTTCTTCTTTTTTTCTCTCTCTCTCTCACTTTATGTAGGAAGATACACACATATGCTCACATGTAATTTATTTCACTTTACGTAGGAGCCAATTGTGTTCTAGATTATTTTTTAATCCCTTTTATTTTTTTTTTGTTCTCCCTCAAGACCTATGGCACTTCATGTGTGTTAGTAGTGTATAGTTTTCTTTCTCTATATATTTTTCCCCGACATTAATTATTCTGCCCCCAATTGTTTTCATTCATTCTCGCATGCAAGCACATGCGTTGCATTTTTTAAATGCTGTGTAGAGTGTAGAAGATCCAGTCTTTTGAGAAATATTTTATTGTAACCCTCTGCAAAGCCAAGTTAGAACGACGGTGAATTACAAAAAAATCCTAATAAAAATCCCCATCAACATACAAATGTTATTTCTTATTTCCCCCCACACCAAACGTATTTTTGTGTTTGTTTTTTGTTTGCCTTTTTTTTCTCTCCCTTTAATTTCTAGGCTTTTGGCAAAGCATCTTGTTTATATAGTTATTTGAGCCTTGCTCAATTTTTACTTTTATCATGACGTCTCAAGTGCAGGCCGGAGATGGCAAATAAAATAATGTTGTGAACTCAAGTTAACACCTACGACAGTCGTTTCAAAAGTGTTTTATCGTGGTACAAATGAACATGGACTGGAGAAATGGGGGAAACTGAGCACACAAAAAAATAAAAGGAGGAAAAGTAAATAAAAAAGGAAGCGTAAAAAAAGATCATCCTTGTAGTTATTACATTAAGTTCTAGACGATTAACTCCTTTCTTTTTGCACACATGTCCACACATGTAATAGTGTGGTCAGTGTACATGTAGTACACACATACGTATATAAAAGCGTTTTCTTATTGCGAACAATAACATTAATTTCTAACCGTGGGATGCTTTGCAATGTCTTGTCAATTGGTAGTGAATAATCCTTTACGGCTCTCTGTCATTAACAGGAGTATTAAATGACTAATAATCGCGTTGATGATAATAATTGCCATTGATGCTACTGTACTACTAGAACACCTTTGGTTACGAATTGGCACAGAACGCTACCAGAACAATTTCACCACACAATCTGTGCAATGACTTCCCAGCATTACTGGTAAAAAAAAAGCACGTGATTATTTTAGGCAGTTAATACAGTGATCTATAAAGCCAAAATAAAATGAACCTTAGTACTACAGTTTATTTCAAAGTCAAGTTACTAATCATGAAGATGAAAAAGGAGAAGGAATGCATCAAAAATTACTTTCTTGTTAGCGTAATACAAATTGTAAGCTATTAAAAACTAACTTATCAATTCTCCCGTTTCTCTAAGTTCGTTTTTAAATTGAGAGTTTAGTACATATTATTGGCATTAAAAATCCGCCTGTCTTTCTCTTTGTGACGATTTAATTGTTGGTAGTGCTTACAACACACGTATATTGAGGTTCTTACACGTCTTTTGGGCTTTCACAATGACTTCTCTTTCACGCATTCTCCTTCTGCTTTTTTTATTCCTTGGAATTGGAACTTCTGTTACAAGGGAGAGATTATTTTTATTGTGCGCATCAATTTCGTAACTTAATACGCTTGCAGCAGGTGAAACTTGTTGGCAGTGACTCAATTTCTGCGACGGCTCCGTTTATGCTGAATTAACGATGAAGTGGAAAAAAATTACTCAAATTGAGTCTAATTTGTAGTATTTATTGTCAACTTTTATTTTCTCGTAGGGTTTCAAGTAGTCAAGTGGGTGTTTTGGAAGGTCTAAACCAGCAAAATGGTGTGAACAAGTGGCAGAAGTAAAAACCGAATTGTCACATGGGTCACATATGACAGATTTGGGGTACGTAAACAAATTTGTAAATTGTTTGTATTAGAAGAGGAAAATAAAAGGGTTAGAGGGCCTACCAAAGACTGTGACGAAGTTGTTGACTTCCTCATTGTCATTTGCAGTTGTGATGGTTAGTACTTATGTGTACACAATAGTAGTTTTTTTTTATTCTTTATCTTATTATCATTTCAAGGTCAAGCATAGTACGTAAGAAAGTAATATCAACAGGGTTTTAAATTTCAGTGAGGAAAGCATGAGACGACTGACACTCTCAGTTTTCAAAATTCTATTAAATGTTGTTTCCCATCATGATAGTATGACTATTGTCCATGTGCTCGCACATGCTCATGGGCTTTTGAACTGAAACATTTGTGTCTTTATTTCATTAAAAACGAATGTTGATTAAACCTCTAAAAGCGAAGGATACAATGAATATTTGTAAACTACTGATTCTATACACATTACAAATTATCATTTGTCACTATGCTAACATCTACAGTCCTATTTTTTCAGAAAATAATCTCTTTTATTCTATTATGTAGAGGAAGGAAAAAAAAGCCATATTTTGAATATTGCTTTGCTCTGTTTTTTGTAAATCGGTCACACAAACAGAATTGCAAACCAACTACCGCTCTACATATATACTATGCTATACATAATTTGGGGCTCCGTTTTTTACTGCTGTGAAAATCATAATAATTCAAGAACAAATTAGCACCCTCGGATTTAATGACACGTAAATTATTTTGCAGGAAATGCAAAACACCTTTTTTTGAAGTGCCTGACTTTTACTTCAGGTGTGTGGCTACCAGGGGCGATTTATGAGTATATTTTTCACAGGTTCATAATGTATCTCATTTTTTTCTTGGTTTAATTTAGAGTCCAGAGTGAAAGGAAAATGTGCTGATACCCAATATTAAAGGTCGTCCTCCTGTTTTGTGTCTGTACTGCTTACTTTATCCACATTTTTCTTGCCTGTTTTATTTTAGTGCATGAATTGACTCCAGTGTTGTTGTCTTCCCAAAATTCGTACATAAATATGGGCTTCGCTTTAATGTTGCTTAATAACCCGAACTTCAAATACTTTTCCAAATACCAGCAAAGGTTTTTTTTTTGGGGGCCAAGAAGATTGCTTTGCGTGTCCTAAAAAATAATTCAAAATCTATAGAATTCTGTATAGGTATATATTCTATATACATATATTCTGTGCATGTAATAGGAATTATACATATTGCGTGCATAAATGTCCACCAAAATATTCTCCGGATTTGTGTGACGGCAAAAGGCGCAGGTGGACCCAATCACACGCCATAAAAATGAAATGGAGGGAAAATTCATGGTCTATAGTCTAATTTACTTGATTCTGCAGTAAATTTCCGTATTTCGCAAATAATAATGGAATGGGTATAATAATATTGACTGAAATAATAAATGTATATGCGAGGCTTCAAAAAATCTTTAGCATATGTTTGCATATATTAAACGCGTACATTTCAATCCTTTGCTACTATTTATACATACCCTGAAAGAAATTAGTCCCTCTCATTCAAGCCAGATACTACAAGTTAAGAACCTCAAGTATTCAAATTTTTCCAGTGCAACCCATGCACTTACGACTGAAAAGTACAAAGCCATCAACGGAGTTAAAAAAAAAAAAAGAGTACCAGAAATCGTTGGTTCAGAGGTTAAATAATGCACTTTTATGGGAAACCATATGGCTTAAAAATGTAGCCAAAGACCTTTAACGAAGATGAGATATGCAATAAAAAGTTCTTTTGCACTAAAATGTTTATAAGAAGAAAAAACTGAACTTAACCCGGTTTGTGAAAAAATTCCCCTTCAAGGCAAATCTCATTTCTTGGCAGACGTTTTAATGACAAATGTAGACACAGATAGGTACAACGAAGGATGTTCATGGAAAAATAAAATCCCCAAATAAGTCCATTAATCTCTCTAAACCGAAAAACTCTGTTCCTCCTTTTTTCCTCATTTCAAGCTCATGCGGAAGCGCCGCATAAATTGCAAAGCTTTGAAAGGCGATGAAAAGGCACATTCCTTCTCTGTACACTATGACTCTGTAAAAGTTCTCTTTCCGTTATATGTCCATACACACATATATTTGTCTTAGATTTACACGGACCGTTGATAGAACCAGCTAATATTAGTTTTGCGTTAGAAGAATGTATAAAAATATCCCATCACGGAGTGTAGATTACCATGGAGGGACATATGAAAATGTGTGCATGCAAAATAATCTACTTGCATGCTTAAAAAACTGTTTACTCTCAAAAACCAATATCCCCGCATTGGACTAACCAAGTGAAATGCATACATTCACTAATCTATATGCCCTCGCGGAATTGAAAATCTCAGCTCATTCCACGTCCGGATGTTTTATCTTATTTTTGGAATGTCGAGAATTCCGCAGCTACGTATGTATATACATGTGCATGTTTATTGGAGATAAAGCATGATTTACTCACCCGGGGTGAAAAGTTCTCTAGAAAAAACTGTTTTTTTTTTTTTTTTTGGAGACTTCCCACTTAAAAACCAAGAGATGTTTTTTAAGGAATTGAAACGCATAAACACTCAATTTACCTGGTTATACACACTACTACTGCTACTAGACAGGGAATATACACAAAATGAGTTTATTTTGTGAATGGAGGGGGACCCATCACGTAGGTATAGAGATGTGTGTTTATACAGATCGTATGTATATATTACACACGCACAGAAGCTGATTGAAATTCTTGTGTAACTTTTCCCCTGAGCGGAAAAGGACGTGGAGAGAGAAAGCCTGCTCAACATTAAATGCAGATTTGCAGATGATGCTCTCCTCCGTTAAGGAATTTTGTATAATTCAGACCTTACTCCCCCCCTCTCAATGCATATTTGTGAATATTATATAGTATATACAAATATATAGAGTAGATACATATACATATTGTCAAGTTCGCAATACAGACAATGTTTAAAGGAGTCAGAGTTTTTGAAGGAGTTGATGGGTAAATGTGTGTACAGCTCTTTTACTCTCTATTCCCTGTTAGAATATGCGAGTGTCTTATTTGTACATCGTATAAAAGGCTCCTCATATGCAAGATTCTTTTTGACATGGAGGGGTCCTAGGAAAAACAAGGAAAGTTTACTACTATAATGGCTGATGGTTATGCATATGTATGTATATATTTATGTGTGTAATCTTTTCGAACTTGCCCCTTCATACATATAGGGTGGGAATGATAGAAGAGTTCTATATTTGCTCATTGCCCCTGTATTTTTTTTGCTTTAGCTCCTTGTCTAACTGATAAATATGCCTTCCTGTGTATTTTTTGGGGGAATAAAAAAAAAAGTGCACAAGTGAAGGATCCGCTGGTATTTCGTTCACCTTGTGTACACAGGAAGGAGAAAAGTGGCAGAGGCAAATACTTCCACCAGAAACAGAAACTTTTGACTCATATAAAATGAAGCAATTTTTAAGTTTATACTGTATATACTTACATATATACTTGCATATATGTGTGTGAAGCATTTTTAAGCTCAATGAATTGGGACGACTCTGCTCCGGGAAAAAGAGGATTAAAATGTGATTTTTCTATACATATGCGAATGTATACTTTACGACGTATTTCGTATACTAACGAGTACAGAATTTCTTCATCCTCAAGATATATATTTTTTTTTTTTACTTTTGAGCTCCAGCAATGTCGTCGTCATGTCTCCAATTATTTTAATTCTTGTAAATACCTGTTCCCACAGTGTCAATCTCATTTTTTCGCATATCTCAATTCCACCAAAAAAAATAGATTGAATTCTTGTTTCCCTTCTTCTGCACGTTTCCACCTCGCATAAAAACCTGTGTGGTAATCAGCAACGACTGACTGGAACTATTTTACCTGAAGGAGTCAAATATCTTTCGTGGGAGAGAGACGGAGTAACTTCAAGTTGTCACAGTCTCGTTTTTTTTTATCAATTTTTGCCAAAAGAACCCCGTACTTTGAAATTGAGTATACGATATCCGCAACGACTTTTTTTTTTGCATCTTCTTCTTTAACCCCCGCATCCTTCTCCTTTATTGTAGTAAATGACTTCTTAACACTTTTCTTTTGCTCTGAATACAAGCATAATTGTAGGAATACATTTTTAATCTTGGGTTTTAACCCCTAAATTTCCTGTAGGCAATTACTAGTAGAAATTGTCTGTCCTTCTCACCCGTTTACATCCAGGGTAAAAGGCACTGAACCCATCTTAACCAATGTTTTTAGATTACAACCCTTACATTCATATTGTCGTGGATAGTTTCATTGAAATCCAAAAGTTGCGATTCAACACCCTAGAATGAGGACTTTCTATCACGTGTGCGTTTATTACATTTGATACAAAGTCAGTTGGAAATTAAAGGAGGGAAGATAAAAAAAATAAATAAAAGGCATAATCACCGAGTCTCCAAGCGCAAGGACTTAAGTAGCTCTTTTTTATAATTATTGTCCTCGAAACAATCACATACGGAGAAGAAGACAAATGCCAAGAGCTCTTCTAACAAACGCTTCTGAATCACACCAAAAACTTTCCGAAACCACATGTACTACTTGTACAGACTCCTTTTTTCTCCTTCTCCAAAAACTTTTGTTCGGAAAGTGAAACGCTGGTATATTTCCCATGTCCTGTCCTGACGCATGAACTTTTAGCTTTGAACAAAACTTATTGAATACATTTGAGGAAATAAAAGTAAAAAGACAGAGAGAAAAAAAGGAACCTTCAACTTCATTTTTTTTTAAAGTACTATAGTTGGCTCTCCCAGAAGATGAGTCTCCCATTGAGATTCTCACCAAGCTTTCCTATATAAAAGCTTGGTCCTTGTTTATTCCTCCTCTTGTTTTTGTTTGAAACAATGTCTCCATAAGTATTATCACAGCTGTAGTCGTGTGGGAGAAACGCTTGCTACAGAATGAATTGGGAGAAAGAGAGAGCGAGAGAGAGAGAGAGAGAGAGAGAGACAGATGAAAAAAAGGGAAGAAACCGATGGTGCCAGGATGTTTTTATTTTCCCAGCTTATTCCATACTTTTTCTTCAGTTTGTATGCCGCTAGTGCCCACATTGTTTCTTGCCATTCATCCGTTTTAGTCATTCATTTGATCTTTCTCTCTCGCTCTCTCGTTAGAACATTTGCATCTTCTATATTTATATTATTCCCCGATATATAGCATAGCACTCCTTACCCTTACTAGAGGAGCATATTGAAGAAATTAGACGCGGTTCCCTACGAGTCTCTCCCAAAGAAAAGCAAGAAAATTTTCAAGTGTTTACCACCGACATTTCCCCCTTGCCTCTCAAGTATTTTGAGCAAATTGCAAAGTCTCAAGTGTGTATAGTGTAAGAGAAATAGGGGAAAAAAAGCTTTCAAAAAGAGCTTAAGTTATTTATTTTGCCCAACATTGAACCACAGTAATATGGATGCATTTTTTTTAGTATTAATATATAGACGCTTCTGTGCATGCCTAATTCCCATTTTTGACCATCTCACGACAAATTGATTGTTTTCTTTCTTTTTTCCTTTTCTTCTGTGCTGCCGAGAGTTAACATAATGATAGGGGAATACGCAAGGACAATTTGTTTACGCATTTCTCTCATACAAATCACCGTAGTTGTTCGGAGAGGATAAGGAGAAACCTCTCATCATTTCTGTGTATTTTTTGAACAAATTTTTATGCATGTAGGGAGAGTCTCCATGAGTATAAAAACCAGTTTATAGTATTGTCTTTTTCTATTTTTTTTTTATACGTGTGTGGTTACCGTTAGTTCCTATTGTTTTTTTCCCTTGTCTAAATTACCTACCGCTCAGCCACTTGGGAAGGAAGAGCAAACAAAGAATTTGATCCTTCTCGGATCCTTTTTGAAACTGCTTAAAAATCTGTATTTGCATACAATGTCTCTGTCGGTCCTTGTCTTTTTCGCTCTCTTCTCTTGTGAGGTCTTACCTCGTCAATTTCTTTTCTTTTTTTGATATTATTATTTGCATATGACACTTAACTTTTTTTTTCACTTCTGCAAAACCTACACAATGTAGAAATTTATTCAATTTTTTGTTTTAAATCGTGATCTACATTGTCGACTTTTGTTTTACTGTTTTCTTGTACAATAATAATCATGCCGGATAGGAACAAAGTAAAAAAAAAAAAAGAGTTTTACTTCCTTTTCTAGTAGTAAACACCGGAGTATGTATCCATCAGGTGGGGATATTGCACATGAACTCCAGATTTATCTGGTGGAATGCATCTTTACACTTTTTTTAAAAACTTTCTCATCCACTATCATTATTATTAACTAGTAGCGAGAGGTGTGACTTCCTGTACTGGTTGGGACACACGGAGTTTCTTGTGATTTTTTTTATTATTATCTCCCTCTCTCACGCGTAAGTCCATTCTTTTTGTACAAAAAAAAAAGAGATCTCTCACCCCATCATTTTCCCTCTGATCTCACCCCCTTTTTTTTAGTAGCCATAGTCAAAGAGTCTTTTTCACCCAGATTTTTTTTTTGTCACCTATTTTATTTTGAGCGGGAAGAATGGTAATAATTCCTAGAATTTTTTTTTTCGCACGTTATAAAACGAAAAGTCGTTTAAGTAAACACAGAAATAACAATGTTTAAGTTACTGCCCTAAAAGAGTACCGGTATAGGGTCCTTTGTTTTTCCTCCTTATATTTTTTGTTTCACTTAGAAATTACCATATCAATACTTATGTGCTCTACTCTCAATACAAAATGCCATATGCACACGTTTTTTTTTTAAAATATTGTGTCGAGAATTGTCCCATGCAAATATATACCTACTTGACATTAGGACTATTTCATCTGCTCTCTTTCCAACTTGTGTCAAATAGTGAAAAAAAAAGGAAAACTTTAAATGAGATTCTCCTTTCCTTGTCACGTAATGAGGAGCATGGAAAAAAATACATTGACAAAGGAAGGAAGCTATATAAAAATTGTGGAGAGAAAGAACTGTTCTTTTTATTTAATTCCTCATCCCTCTGTTTTTTTTTCTTTTGATTCAATGGCAGGGAACATGATAATAAAATGTGGAGATGATCACATAAAGGGGAGCATCAAGCAATTTAATTTATAGATGCTGTGGTATTTCCTACAGAGAGCACCATGCACGTCGGAAAAAAAAAAATCTGGGCTGCAGCTATGATACTGTACATTAGTAAACAAAAGTTTTTATTTATTAAAGAATTCCCTTTTTAACTATTATTTCTTTCAATGTGGGTATCTATACAATAATAATTATATTATCATAATGTAGTTCCACATTTTATAAAAAAAAAATCTTATTTCCTACGTGCGTTCTTTAATAGGACGATATGCATGAGCTTTTGCAAATACCTGTCAATTTCCCATCTCTTCTCTGTCTCTCTCTCTCTCTCTCTCCCTTTGGTCTAGATTTTTGGGTCTGGGCCTAGATTTCTGTGTATATAAAACTTGTAATTAAATTCGGTAGTGGAAAAGGATTTCCTGAAAGGTGAATGTCAAATATACTCGTATCCACAATTCTATGTCAGGATGAATACATATGAGGACCTTAACTAAAAAATAATAATAATAATTGTACCCACATCAGGTCACATACTTTAAATGTTTTTTTTGTTTATGTTTATCCATCTTCTCTCGCTCTCTCTTCCCCATCTCCTGCCTTTGATTAACATGGCTTTTTCTATTGAATTTCATGATTAAATTTTTTTTTGTGCCCCAGACCAGCAAAACGTTAGTTCTTCTCTCCCCACCCATGCAATGACTTAAAGCACCATTTATCTACACACATATACATAAGGCTTTTAAATGAAGTAGAACAAATATTTTATTTCCAGAGAACTATTATACCTTTTTATGAGCTACTGTACCTCCACTACAAAAGAGGAAAGTCACGGCGACAATAATATTTAAAGTGGAACCTCTTGCCCCTTAAATCCTGTGAATTAGGTTTTACCAAAAAATATTGTTTTTATATAGTTTTTATAATACACAATTTAATCAAAAATAGGGCAAAAATAAATAAAACGCACCAAAAATCCTCATTTGTTCCACAAAGGCTTTTTTGTTTGTCTTCGACCATATGTGATAAGCTCATGAAATGTGGTTGAAGGAGGCGGTTTTATATTGTGTAGCACACGTATACAAAATGGCAAATCTCTACAGGGGCTGGGGAATTTTTCAGATATTAGTATTTTTGGAATTTTTTTTATGTGGAGCATCCAAAAAAAAATGGAGGCAGACAGTGGAAGATTCCACATTTAATAAGGGAAGAGAATTTTGAACGCACACTGTGCGGGACAGTAGCATGGGGGACTGCAATAAGAAAGGAGTGAAATGTGTACAGTGCACATTATTTTTACTCTAGAGTCGCTGCACTCTCCATTGAGAAATGAAAGGGATGATGGTATAAAACAGAGGAGGATCATAATATGGAGGAAAAATCCCGAGGATTTTTTTAATGAATTGAATAAAAAGCATAAGTTTATAGGTTATAACACGGAGAATTTAAAAAACTCTCGATCAACATTTTTTTTTAATACTTCCGTCTCAAAGCGTGCCATGCTTCCTGTGTGAAACGGGTCTCTGTGGTTAGTGTATACACAATGAATATTATATTTTTGGGTACGATTTCTTTTGGAGTACGCATCATTGACCGTTCAACATGTGTAGGTTATACGGATGTATTTATATGCATACGTATGTATTTACAAGGAATATTCTCTCTAACTCACTACATCTTCATTCACACACTCTAATGCTTTTGCACTTACTTCATATTAGCCCATTAATGGGAATTCGTGCGAATTCCCAATTCGTCAAAATTTCACAGACTCAACAAAAATAACGTCCTGTTTTTTTATTCTCTTCCTTTTTGCTAAAAATCTTTTCTTCAAAAAATTAAATGTACATTTGTACATGCACATGTGTATAGAGGTGTTCACCGGGGACAAGAAAAGCCTCCGTGATTCACATCATTTAATATTTCCGAGAGAAGGTTAGTCAAAATTGATGTGACTGTAAGAATGAGTACAAACTGTTAATAATCTCTGTAATGTTATGGTTTTTTTTGAGCGGGTCGACCACCAAAGCCAATGTCCATGCCAAAGGGTAGGGAGATTTTTTTTGTCTGCACCAACGCTTTATTAACATCATTATTTAGTATTATTAGTATGCATAACTTTGGAATTCGTATCATTTGCTGGCAACCTCAGTATAAAAAAAAAAGACTCTTTGGAAAATTTTCCCTTTGCCGCAATAATATGTCTTTTTATGTGGTTTAACTTTAGCCTGTCACCTTTAACCGTGCTGAGGAAAATAAGGCGCAAGTGTGTAATAGTGGTAATGTAAAGTTCGTGAACACAAGTACTTATTTTTATAACTAGGGGCTTTTGATTTCACAATTACTCAATATTCTTTCTTAACCTTTGTGTATCTGGTGTATATATATGTATATACATATATGCATTTTTTACAATCTCCTTCTCTCGTTCTCCGAACATGTCCCTGTCGTTTTTTTATTTTTTGTGACTCTTCAAACAGTGAGTAAAAGGTTTGTGTGTGTGTTAATGTATGTATATTAGAGGTAATTGTAAAGAATCTAAATTCAGCACCTCTCCAAACCAGTGACTGCATGGTGTATATATACGTATATATAATGCGTGTGTTGTTGGAAACCACCCTGAAAGCCTACTTGAATGATAGCAATAAATTACCTGGTTATTGAAGTGTGATATATCACAAGAAAAACGTGCTAGGGCATAGGTGTAAGTAATAAAAAAAAGATACGAAAGCGTGATAAAAAAAAATTTGAGTATGCGCGTGTTAAAAAATTACACATAAATTGTAATTCCATGAGCAGTGAAGTCTGTACTGAAGGAAAAACTATATGCATATGTTATACGGCCACACATAGTTGTTGTAGTCTCTTTAAAACTGATATATTTATTGCACTGATAAAATGTTTCAAATCATCACACGCTTATGCAAGACATTTGGGAAGTGCTTTTCTTCGCTATAGTCTATGGATATGTGCATTGTACCTGCAAAGTAATAGATGCAAAGTTAATCCCATTTATCATCACACATGGTTATATAAGCTCGTTCTTATTACTCCTTTCTTCGGTCGGTGATTCAGTGGATCTCAAGCAAAAGTAAGGTAGACGGCTATAGAAAGAGAGAGAGAGAGAGAGAGAGAGAGAGAAAGGGGAATTGGAGGAAAGAAAGAGATTGAGGAAGATTATGGTGACAGCTGAATTGGATGAAAGTGGGAAGAGATTGTTGCGGAAAGAAACAAAGGATGAAAGAGGGACACCGTAGAGACGGAAAGAAAAAGATATGGAGACAAGTGTTCGGAAACATACAGATACAGAACATAACTAGTGAGACAACGAAAGCAGCAGGGAGAAAAACGACGAAAGGATAAGAGATGAACAGAAGTGGTTCGGGAGGAAGGGGAAAGAGAAAAAATTGCGAGAGAGAGAAAATGATCAGACAGAGTATAAGAGAGCAAGAGAGAAAGAGAGAAAGAGAGGGAGAGAGTAAGAAAGAGAACGAGAAAGAGAAAGAAAGAGAGAGAGAATGGGAAATAGAAATAAGAAAGAGAGAAAAGGAGAGACAAAATAATAGTAAGAGCAAAAGAGAGAAAAGGAGAGACAAAATGATCAGACAGAGTAAGAGAGAAAGCGAGAGAAAGAGAGAGAGAGAAGGCGAGAGCAGGAGAGACAACAAGAGAGAGCAGGAGAGAGACAGAAAGAGAGAGCGAAAGAGAGAGCAGGAGAGAGAGGGAAAGAGAGAGATAGAGCAGGAGAGAGCAGGAGAGAGAGAGAGAGAGAGAGAGAGAGAGAG
>JAQGBT010002230.1:0-25396 GCA_034698585.1 Disparrhopalites patrizii
TATATATATATATATGGATGTAAGTACATGGCGAAGAAAGGGTTAAGGAGAAATGTGGATGGGAAAGACCTTATGTAGGCTCTTAGGAGGAAATGTGTACACAAACAACTTGCTCCAGATTTTTTTTTTTTGCATTTTTGCCTAAGGAGCCCTTGTCGGGGCTTCATTTCCCTTCTGCTTTGTTTCCCTTTGTTGAGCCCCCGCATTTGTTTTTATGCAACACGGAGGGGGCCAGGAATGCCAAATGGTGTGTATGAAGTTATTTGGTGAGAAAAATCATAGTGGTTTGGCTCTCTCTCTCTCTCTCTCTCTTTGGCTTGGTGAAAAACCTGGTAATCTAGCACAATGTTTTGCTCTTCTTCCACACTACAGACATACCCCCATGGTTGTGTTGTGATGTGAAATGTGGATTTCATAGGTAATAGCATGGACTCGGGGCTATGATGGGATTGCGGAAGAGAGGATTGGAGAGACGAAATGGGATTTCCCCGGACGGGGAACCAGCCGAGAAGAAGAGCAACAACAGGTTATCCCTATTAATATGTGTGTGTGTGCGTCTCGCTCTCTCCGTCCCCCTTGATTGTGGCCGTATAATGAAGTTGATTTCTCTGCAGCCTTTCCTACGCCAAATAGCCACGACCACCATCCATGTTTTGACTTGACTCTCATCTCCTCCAATTCTCCGGCTCTCCCTCTTCCTCCTCCAAAATCCTTCTTCTCCCCACATCTCTTCTCTACAAAGATCATGTGGCTCTTCTTGTTCTGGTGGCTCCTCGTCTCGTCCTTCTTGTTTGTTCTCTCGTGGAAACATGTTGTGTGCGTGTAAAACCATAACCCCGATACAAGCATGCAAGTTGAGAGATAAAAATTACAAGCATTTCATGGTGATCATCATCATTATTATCATCCTCATCTTCAAGAGCAGGAGGAGGAGGAGGAGGGGGAGGGGGAGGAGGAGGATGATACACATTGTTACATGTACTCTGTCGGGAAGCCTCTCTCCCCTCTCTCTGTCCTCTCTCCTTTTTCTTTCTCCCTTATTTCCTTTCTCTCTTCCCTTTTTCCCCTTCCCATTTTATTTACTCATTCTCCTCTTGTCCCTTTTCCTCTCCTTTCTCTCTCTCTTCTTTCTCTTTTTCTCTTTTCCTCCTTTTTTATCCTCTTTTTCCCTCTCTCTATTTTCTCTTTTCGTCTTTCCCTCCTTTTTTATTCTCTTTCTCTCACTCTATTTTCTTCTCTTCCTCCCCACACCACCACACTTTCTAAATTGCGAACTGAAATTATTAGGGGGTATACATTTCCCTTGCCCCTATACATTTCATATGGATGGTTATTATTTCGGTAAAAAAAAATTGTCTATCTCTGGTTCATTCGCTCTCCTCTTCTCCTCTCTTTTCCCTCCCAGCTTCATTCAATCTTTCCTCTTACTCATTATCCTAGGTTCATTATGCAACGATAACATTCAAGTTCACACTCCAATTGTTGTCGCAGGGAAGAGTTGCCCCCATCAGGATGAAGGGGGTGGAAGGGTAAAGGAAGAGTGTGGGCCTACAGAGAGGGAGAGAGAGAGCGGATCTGGTAGTACAGAGAGAGACAGAGAGACAGAGAGAGACGGAGAGAGAGAAAGAGAAGAAGAATGGGGATAGTAAAGGAAATATTCGCACAAGGGGCTTCTAGTGCCCCTTTCGCATTTTTGGAAGGGAAGGAGAGAGAGAGAAGTTGAGAGGGGAAGGGGCTGCAATGAAATAAAAGTGAGCATTATTATTTAGCAGAATTGGTGAGCTACTACAGTTTCTGAGCGGAGGGGGAAGTTTGTGAACGTGGAGGTATTTGTTTTGGTGGAACATTAACACCAGCATGAGCTGAATTACTGCCGGAGGAGGTGGGGAGAGGATGCTTTATTTTTTATTAATTAAGTCCAGACTAGAATTTGTGGACTCTCTCGTCTCTCTCCTTTCATCTCCTCCCTCAAAAACTGATCTCACTGGACTCGTTTTTCCTCAATTTTTTCCCTCTCTGTGTATAAAGACTGTGTTTACAAGGATATGTTCGCCTCATAAAAGTGACTTCATGTGTGTATGTCAAGGAACATATTTCTTCACCACTGAATTTATTTGCCCACAGCCAGAAAAACAGTTGAATGGTGGAAAAAAAATCACACTTTTCTTGATTTTCGCCCGTGTGTGTTCTTTTTTCCACGGACGAGTTTTCCTTCTCAAGAAGCTCTCTCTCGCTCTCTCTCTCTCTCTCTCTCTCTCTCTCTCTTCCCTTTTCCCCCGTTGGTTTCAATTTTTCCACTTGTTCTGATTATTTGTACCGTATTTTTATCTCGTTTAGTCTCCCTCTCCGCCGATTAATTACTTTTTAAGCTTCCCCCGAGCAGCTTGTCCGAGAATATATGCCTCCAACGATCCTCCCGGACCCGTGTCATGCTCCCAAAAGAAATGTATGTACGTCCATATATTGAGACGCCTATTTATATTGGCCTTTTTCTACATGGAGAGAGCTGTGAGGAAGAAAGGCGGAGGAGTTGGGAATGGCTTAACTCGGGAAAGGATGATGGAGATGTAGCTCGAAATGAATTTAATGGAAAAGGTAATTTAATTAGAAAAGCTTCGCAATGTGTATAATGCCTTTGCTGCGCCTCGGGAGCATTAGCCGGGAAAGTGCGAAATCCTATACGCCGTTTGTGGCTCCACAGGGAAATTCGAGACATTCCCGCTCTTCCCATGCATTTTCTAGGGCTTCACAATCTACGGAATCCCTTCAACGCCCTTCAACATCTGCGGCCAAATTATTTTAGCACAAACTCCAAACAGAGGCAGTCGAATAATTTACGCGTTGTAAAATCCTCCAGGTTTAATCGCCTTCATTTTAAACTGAAATTTCAGGACGATCAACGCGTTGGCTCAAAGTGCTTTAAATTGGTTGAAATAAAGTGGGAACAAAGTCATCATTAGCGTGTACATATTTCTTGCATTTGTTTATTTCTCTTTCTCTGACACACAAAATTATTTGGATTAACTACAATTACGTACAAGCTAAGTGGTAATATATTTTACAAACAAAATGCAATTTCCTTAAGTAAGAGTAAATATATTATTAAGAATACGGATAATCACCGTAATCGTAACATTGCTAGCTTCCATAGACATTAATGGTAATCAAATGGAACAAAAAAAAACACGTGTGGAGCCTTTGACTTATACTTGTTTTTTAACGAGCTAAAATCTTACAATAATTACCAGTTGAAATTGTATTTAATTTTTTTTTTCCTGTGGCAACTTGGTCACACATAAAGGGGGAATTCTTAGCCTCTTATGCAATAAACTGGATGTGAAGCTTTTTGTTTTTTTCTTTCTTCCGAAAAGCCCTCAATATTTGACTTTTTCACATTTATATAGGTACATTTTTACATTAAAAAATCTTTTCTTTAATTATTCCTACTTTTTTTTAACTTAACTTACATTCTTATGATAACGTTTGGTTTTTTTTCCTTTTACAAAACTAACCATAATTTGTTTCCGTGTCATAGACGATGAATCTCTACATGTAAGTACATTTTCACAGAGTATTTTTTTTTGTGTGGGAAACAAGCAGAAAGCTGTAGAATAAAATACAATCTTATGTAAATTGGATCGTGGGAATGTTTAAAAAGACTCCTCAAGGAGTTCTATATGTAAATCCGACAAGAATTGCCCCGCGTCCCACACTTGTACCGTTCTTTCAGCCGACCTTAGGAAAATTCCATCACATGATTCACCCATTTTTTTGCATTTGCTTTCTATGTGGTTTAGCAGATCAAATTTGAAAAAAATAGATGAATAAAAAATTATCACCACAAAAACAAAACAAAAAAAAGAAACCATCTACTTTTTTGTATCCGTAAAAAAAAAAAATTGGTAACCTAAAAAGAACAATGATTGGAGGGGAAATCAATGAGGGAAAAGACAATACAGTTTGAATCCAACCCACAAAGGCAAAGATTTCTTTGGTCGTCCCTCGCCTTAGCCTAATTATTTAGCCTAAATCCCAGTAATTGTTCCCCATTGTCCCTCGCACATTGTTCCAAGCAAGAGTCCGAGCATTTGCGTTGGTTAACAGCGGATTTTACTATTGCTAATAAAGCTAAAGCCTCAGAAATGCGTGAATGCGAGCCTCTTTCTAGACCTTCGTAGTCCTCCCAGGAGATCCGGTAGGACCTTCCAAATACAATAAGTCTAAAATTCTAAAATTAAACCAGATGCCTGAAAACCAAGAGGGAAATATTAGAGGGAAATATTAGGGGGAAATACAGAGGGAAATACCCGGGGATTGTGTGTCTGGCGCAATTTATAATATTTACCACGAAGAACAGGGAACATTTGGAGCGCAACGGTGAAATGAGAGCGTAAGAGCAAATTCGAGAGAAAGCCCGTTCCTCGGAAGAGGCGGGAGAATGTTAGGAGCGTCCCGGATTCCGTTGATTAAATTATAGCTAAATTCCTGTAATACTTAAGGCTACTCTTCATAAAGTCCTCTCGTCCCCCCCAAAAAGCTCGCATCTACATGTTAGGGTGGGATATCCCACGGAATACTTTGGTCTCTACACTATTTCAGAGTTACATCGTCATAGGTCTTATTTAACATGTGTTTTCCCAATGACGGGGCTGGTTCGGAATGTGTGATGGGCGGGAAGGTTGGACTTGGAAAGCTTCCAAAGCTCCCTTCCAAATCTCCCTTCCAAAGCTCCTCTTCCAACACTCCTTTCTCCCTCACTTTCCCTTTCAATGTCTTCATTACCAGGACTGACGCCGCATCATTGGCTGGGGGGGAGAGGAATCTATGATTACCTTAAATCATACTCATGTCCGGGCGTCAAGCCACAATAATGAATGAGTCCACCGAGATGCATTGTCCGATTCTGACCCTTTCCCCGGCAATTCAGGTCCTAATCCTTCCTTACTTTTTTCCAGGATGAAATCCACATGGAACTTTCTCCATGAGTCTGGTTTTTCTCAGGGGAATGAGCCTCAATCTGGATCCATGTGGCTGGGAGGTAGATTTTCGTAGTGTATTAAAATCCGGCTTTAATAACTAGATCAACTACTTTTATACAATCTACACCTACTTTGGAGTAAGAATGTTTTTGTCGTATGGAGTTTTTTTTTTTGGTTCGCTCTTTCACTGAAATGAAATTTACACATCAATGGAATATTACATCAATGTTTCTTTACAAATAAAAATTGAATCCTCTTGGAACAATGCCAAAATGTGCGGGACACTCTTATTTATGTATTTTTTTTAATTTCTATCACAATACGCGCACCTCTACAACTGCCCCTGACCTTACTCACCACGTTTATCTTACATTTACTCCCATGGCAATGGTAACTGATTGGGAAGGAAGGAACGCCTTCGCTGCTGGAGACGGAAGGAAGGCACAAGAAAAAAACTATTTCAGGCGGGATATTTTATGCCGAAATAAAAACTGGACCAAGCTATTGTATTTAAAATGTGGAGCATCCATGTCGTTGAGTGGGGAATCAAAGCGTCCTAAACATAACTCTATTGAAGTGAACGGGCTAACAGGAGAATTGTTCCCATTCATTCGCATGGTTTCTTCCCGGAAATTGCAAATGTCATCTATTTCATACGTCTTTGTTTTACCAAAAAGGATGCAAAATTTGCTTTACTAAAAAGGATGCAAAATGGATTTGCACCAAAAGCTCAGAGGGAAAGTTTGTGGGACGGAGTAGTGAATATTTCAGATACTTTTTTTTCCATGACATTCTCAAGAAGCTCCCACTCAAGACAGCCAATGGACTTCTTTGAGGAGCGAGAGGGAGTTATGAGAGGAAAAGGGATTGTTGACACAAGTCCTTTGTTTACCCTTTCCTGCAATTACGACAAAGATTTTTAATTGCGTCTTATTCAAACACCCTGACAACAACGGCCTGTGCAAACTCTCTCCTTCCCTTTCTCTCCCATAGCTCTTCCCCCGATAAAGGGCTCTGTCCATTCCTTTTTTCTTTGATTTTTCCCCCTAACTGCAATGAGGAGTGTGGAGGGAGCCTGGAATGCTTTGCCGCGTTAATACCTTTAGAGAGATAATGATGAAAGTAGTACTTAAAACCACTCGAGCTTCACTATACGAGAGGGAGGAAATCCCTTATGATTGTTTCCATCGAGCTATACTTTACACATTTAAATTACCAAACGACTGTCTCTGTGAAATCGATGGTTTTTTTTGGGGGGAGTCTAAAAAAAAGAGGGAGCAGGAGTGAAAGAACGTCATGGCTTCACCTCTTTCTTGATTTCTTTGCTTTCTCCTTGCTTTTCCCGGGAAATAAGAAGAATAAATTCTCAACTGAGTTGACTTCCCACTTGAGTCCCGGCTCCTCCCCCTGACTGTCCCTGATTCTTGTTCGGCTTGGGTAAATGACGTTTCATGTGGAGTGCCAAATGATCGGAGCGGGCGAAGGAGCGCTCACAAACTTTGCACTTGAACGGCTTCGCCCCCGTGTGCTTCCGGTAATGTCTTGTCAGCTCATCCGATCGCGCAAATCTCCATTGGCATTCCGGCCAGTGACATCTGTACGGCTTTTCACCTACAAACAATTCACAAACAACCAGCATTAATTTAAATCACATTAATTTTTTGCAATTATCCTCCAATTTCTATTTTGTTATTATTTCTATTTTGTTATTATTTCTATTTTGTTATTATTTATATTTTGTTATTTAAAAATAAATAACTAATTCTTTTCTTTTCTCTCCGTTCTCTACAGCCTTTGAAGGCTCTCATTTTTAAGTTTTCCCCCGCAGAAATCCCGGAATGTTTACATTGTACTCCGTCCTCATTCATGCTTCTCCCGCTTAAGTTTCCCGCCCTTGCTTACAACGTTGAGGGAGGAGCCTTTCTCCGGTTTGACACTTTATCTGGGTGAAAATGGAAAATAGACGGCCATGCATGTGGAAATGGATGAATGAGAAGGCCTATTTCCCTGTCCTCCACTTTCACTTTAATGTTGTCACCCCGCAGAAATTATGCATTTCCCCCTACAAATAAAGGCGGTGGAGGAAGACTATAAAAAAAATGTTCCCAATTCCCCATACATCTTTGTGCCCCGAAAATGACGTAGTAAAATAAGGACGTGAGGGAGCATAATTAATGATTTTTCGAAGCCTTGAACAGATTATTCCCAAAGTGCCATGGGGATGGGAATAGGAGCTAGGTCCTGGGATAGAGCACGATCCAACGTCCCGCCCTCTCTGAGTCTCTCCGTTGGCGAAATTGGGATGGAAATATTCGTGAAATAAATCATTCATCCCCATCCGAAGGAGGAATGAGTGATATGGAATAATGCATGGCGGGACCTCGACGGCAGTGTAGCGGAGGAGGACGAAGAGGCGTCCTCCACGTCCCTCATTAGGAATTCAGTCGCAATAAGTGTAAATGAAACTAAGGTTACAAATGAACGGCTGAGGGAACTTGGGAGACGGGCTTCGGCCGGAGTCAAGGAGGGAAAGAAGAAACGTTAGGAAATCAATGTGAACAACTTCAAATCCGATTATTTTCGAGAACAACAAACAAGTGAGAGGGAAAATGTCTGGGGGGGATGCTTATCAAAGCACACATACGAGCCCCCTTTGTTCCAGCTGACTCTGCACCCAAAATCCTACTCCCACTTTTTTTTGACACAGAACAAAACGAGCCAAATATAGAGACGTGAAGACGTGGAAGAGTGAGAGAGACGGAGAAAATGCGGAGGAAAGAGACGAAGAGAAAGTCTTGGAGGCCCGAAAAGCAAATAAGGGAATGGCGACAGAGAGAAAGAGAGAATACTGGATTCATTATAATTACTTCCAGCAAGCTCCAGCTTGTCCTGGAGAATGTCAGAAGCGGAAGAATGGGAGGGAGATGTTTCTCAGTCAGCAATATTGAATGGAGAAACTTTTAGTGCTCTTCAATGTCTTTTCACCTTTCCCTCCCCTAACTTGCTTGTATCCATACAATTCCGCTACATTTCTATTAATGGCTCCCGCGAAACACGGTGATCCTTGGCCGAGACGCTACAAGAGGGACCAAGAGGAGTTCAGAGAACCTACATTTTGTCCACATCACAATATTATGACAGTTTTCCGCAGGGACTCACAAATCTCCAAGCACCTCCATAACAACCGGAGAAGATTAGCGAAATAAGCAGAGAAATTATTACCAGAGATTTTGTACTTGAGCAGAAAAAAAAACCCTTGGAACAATATCTTGTCCTTTCACTGAATTTCACCATCATCCCCCTACTTTGATACTGCGTAGGAAGACGTTCCATCCAGCAAACCTATGATCAACTTATAGGCTTCAATACATGGAAATGCATATGTAGATGGTTACCAAGACAAGTTATTATTACTGGCAGAAAAAAAAAGAAAGATTGGATGCACAGCATGGACCAGGTCCTTTATCATGGATGCTGTACACATGTTGGAGAGTTGGAGGAAAAAGTTGAGCCCCATTTTGAATATGTATTCATTTGTAAATCTTGACTCTGTCATCAAAAACTGGTTTCTAATCTTCGTGAGAGAGCCAGCAGTCAGGACGAGAGCGAGAGAGATGGTACACCTTTATAATGGCATTTCCCTTGTACCAAACCATTTATAACGAGTTCTCTATCAGCGTACATTCAACATATGAATGAGGAGTAGATCGAGGGAGAGAGAGAGAGAGAGAGAGAGAGAAGGAGAGAGAAAAAGAGAGAGACAGAGACAGAGAAAGATGATTCTTGGTCTTCTTCCCCGTTCTTTGCCTATAGCTTATCTACAACACATTTAAAAGAAGCTCAGGTGAGTCACACGAAGACGATATTGTACACACACATGTCAAGAGAGAAGTTGGGAGAGAGAGACAGAGAGAGAGAGAGCGAGAGAGACACGGGGAGTGAGAGAGAGACAATAACGGAAGTATGAACTACCCTGGCAAGTTGATGGACAAATGGATTCGAGTAAGTTGAGGATACAAATGTGATAATGCGCGACTGAACTCTCAAGGCATAATCTCAGCAATAAACATAATATTACGTTAAGACTTTTTTGAATCGTCACTTTGTTTACCACTGCGCACTCTGTCTCTCTTTCGCTCTCTCTCGTTCTCTCTCCGTCTCTCCTTCTCCCTCTCCGTAGAGTGGAAGGAAGCGGTGAAAATTAATACAGGGTAGATAACACCGTATTTAATACGCTTTATTGCACATCTGTATGCAGTTAGTTGTGTGTACGACCGCGATTCACAAGCTTGTTCCCTTTCAAAGCGAGAGAGAGAGAGAGAGAGAGAGAGAAGCAATTCACCACGCACTCTACAAGATGATCGAAGCCCAGAGAGGAATACGTTTTTACATACGTGATTAGTTGCAATGGACTTTGAATACAAATGTTGTCATATTCTCTCTCTCTCTCTTGCTCTCTCTTGCTCTCTCTTGCTCTCTCTCTCGCTCTCTCTCGTATACATACTGTGGCTAAAGGAACCTTTTGAATGGGACGGTCAAAACATTTGGTGAGAGACGGAAAGAGGATTTAAAAGTTGATCTGTTCTCACGATTTTTAAATAATGCGTAATAATAATCAATTTTTTCCCTCGGCCCTCACACATTCTTTTGTTCTTCTTGTCCGTGGAACAAAGTCCTTTGTTTTCATTGGGCCTTTTTTGAAAGAAAAAAGTTTCTTCTCCCTGAAAATTAATAATCGTGTGTATTGGTAAAACTTTATGATCCCTCGCACACCTCCAAATTCTCCGGGCGTCTCTTGGTCCCACAGAGAAGTCTAGAGAGAGAGAGGCTAGATCATGAAGTTCCTTCCTTTCGGCCTTTCCCCCCTTCATCTCCCTTGTGGTTGCTCATACTGCACGTATCCCTAATTTCCTCCTTGCAGGTTTCATTCATTTTGGTCCATTTCCACAACTTCCACACTCGGCCTTCTCTCTCTCTCTCTCTTTCTCTCTCTCCTTCTCTCTCTTTCTCTCATAGTCTCTGCCTTTATATGCTCCTAGCCACTTCTCTCTCTCTCTCTCTCGCACTTCCTAATCACCAACCTTTTGGTCCGTTTCATAATCAATTCCACGTTCATTGAGAGCCCTGTGTGTAAGATCCAAGCAGTGCCACAAAGTATGGTGGGGATAAAACACCATGAAAGAGTACGAGGACGAGAGAGCCGGCATCAACATAAAATAATAATTACGTATGAAAAATATAAACGGGACTGACACACGTGCGGCGCGTAGCTAAATAGCTAAAGAGGAGGAGAAGTCTCTCTCTCTCTCTCTCTCTCTCATTCTCTCTCTCTCTTTCACTCCTCTGGTGTGTGTACATGGATTCATTTTTACTCCCAGATAAGATAAAAGCATCTTCTCCCTCTCCTCCCGACGTACTTTGTTACTTTTAATCAGGAAGAGATGGGAAGAGGAAACACCAACCTCCTTGAGTCTCTCTTTCTCTTCTCTCTCTCTTTCATTTCTCTCTCTCTCTCTTTCACTTCTCTCTCTCTTTCTCATTTCTCTCCCTACCATTTCTGTCTCTTCTTTCTCTTTTTTCGCTCATTCCATTTCTTTCTCTTACACCCAAGTTCTCTCTCTCCCTGTCTCTCTCTCTCTCTCTCTCTGTAGCTCTCTCTGTGTAGCTCTTTCTGTGACACACCATGCTTAATACTCACTTGACAAGATCCTCCCCTCCCCCTCAAATAATAAATTGTGTGTGTGTGTGTGTGTGTATTAGTATGTGCAAACGAAGGATAATGTTGGATAATGTGTGACCCGAAGCATTATTAGTATAGACAACAAGTTCTATTGAAGGGAGTGAATCTGTTGGCTGGTTGCAGAAAGGCAGAAAGGGTTGAGCTAAGAGAAAGGGCTTTGGCTCTGTGGAGGTTTGGAGCGGTGAAGAATCAACCCGGTCTCCGGGTCACGAACTTCCCCCTCTTTCCTCCCCTCCTCCGCCTCCCTCGTGTATACGTGCATAGAGGGCTACATGTGTAGCTTTGGAGGCACGTAAAGTGTCCCGGTGTCGTACTTATACTGGTTAGTAGTTTTAGTTTAGTACAAGAAAGAAAAAAAGAGCACAAATTTCTTTATTTCACCAACGACGATGCATATATAGGAAGGGCATGAATAATTCATCGCTCCTCACTGTGAAACGTCTCTCAAGTCTCTCGCTCACCATTTACACACTCACTCATTCTTCCCTTTTTTTGCTCTCTCTGCTCCTTCCAACACTTGGGAAGAAGTCAACCCTTACGGACTGGCAACAAGGAGAACAAAAAAAAGACTCCTCACTTTCCCCATGGCTAAGACTCATATCCATTCCATTTGTATAAATGAGAATGCATAATGCATGGGTACGGTGGGGGAAAATGTCGGACTTTTCCCATCAACAGAAGCCAGTGGGGGCTAGATGGAATTCCAAGAGGAAAAAAGAAGGGAGAGTACAAGGAAGTCAATAATAAAAATTAGATTGAGCAGAATAATTTATTTAATTTTTTTTCCTAACACCAAACCTCGGGGACGGTGAATGAGATGCAATGTACGTTCTAAATCTGGGCTGGAGGAAGAAAGTACCAAAAAAAAATTAGAGCTCTCAAGACAGAAGAAAATGTGTGGGGAGAAGATGGCTTTCTAATGGGGCTTCCTTCCATCTCGACCACACACATTTATCACTGGCAACTCTGTCACCCAATAACTCCCGTGACTCCACACAAAGTTTTATTACATTTGCAGGACAAAAGCCAGAGCAACCACCAAATCCTTCTTTCCTACGATTTCATACGATTCCCTACGATTTTCTCTGTACTTGAAAAATATATTTATTATGATTTTATTTAAAACTGGGAATCTTTTTGTGGGATTCCTGAAGCACCTTTTTTTATTGGAGGAATTGGGGCGAGTGAGCTTTGAAGGTAGAAACTATCGGCAAGAGCGCCTTTTGTCTCAAGCCTCGAGACTCCAACAATATTGCAGTTTATTTCCACATTATTCATCCAACCAAAAGGATTCAGATGAAAGCCCAGGGCAATATTTCCTCCTCACGCTCTTTTTTACCGCTCCCCCGGATTTCCTAGCTCTTTGTCGTAGGAAGACACGTGTGTGTGCAAATAAATGTGCAAATGTAATATTGTGGGATTGTGAAGGATTTTTTGAGGATTCCCTGAAATGTCGTGTGCGTCAGTGTCCTGAGTCGGAGCTACTTCAAATCGTCCTCCACTCCCACTATAAATGGCAACAAAATCACAAATGCAAGCACTCAGACGGAGGCAGCCTCCCCAAATCCGCCTATGCAGACGAAGGGGCTGACCTTTGAGGCCAAAGAATCATCAAGTGTTGGGATTCGGGCGGGTTGGAAAGCCGGGATAATTCCCTTTATTAACCAGTTTGTAGCTCTGAGGGAGAATCAAAATGTTTTTTTTTACTCTCCCTGCTATTACACACATCTATGAAAAGGCCCGCCATAGGAGCATAATATCCATCAATCCATTACCATTCAGAACCTATGATTACATGTACGTCAGAGTCAAAGTGGCTGGAATCTTATGTGAAATTATTACGTCCTGGGGACGGGGCACACACAGAGGGAGACAGAGAGAAAGGGTTAATAGGGAGAAAAAGAGGCCGAGAGAGAAATGAATAAAAAAGGCGCGAGGATGTTGAAACGTTAAGAGAGGAAATGTTGAGGAATCTCCGGGGAGGACGTAATTAGCTAAGCCATGTTCATCCAATCTCCTGTGAAAGAACAAGACAGGCGGAGGATGATGCCCGCATCCAGCTCGCCATCCCATTTCCCCCTCCAAGTCACGTCACATCTAAATATCCCTTCCATCTGTAATTACATCCGAGTCCATTACACGTGAGTTCCCTATGAGTGCATCCATAATATTGGGAGAGAAGATGTGGTGAAAGGGTAAAGAGGCTTAAATGACTCGGGTCCACCAAGCCAGCATCCTCCCCATTCATCATTCACGCCAGCCATCCCAGCTTACTAAACAAATGCGGGCCCCGCTAAAACCTGTCCGGATTAACTCATCTCCACCTCGCTAAATTATTGAAAATGTAATACGAACCCAAATTAGGACACTTCCCAAAGTGTTCTAATCCTTTCCCGCTACGCACGAATCCCGCAAAAAAAACGGAAGGAATTCGTTCGGGGATTCCAATGAAGGGAAAAGAACAAAAATAAAATGAAAGTTACAAAATAAAATTAAAATCCTTTGGGACCTTCGTGGATCCTTGCGTGTGATTCCAGTCCCAAGCGGGAATCTCAAGAATTCCCATTTCATTCCAGTGTTATCTCCTTACAAGCCAGACGTGTCAAACTGACGGAGAGAGAAATGAGAGAGAGAGAGAGATGGAGTAAATGAATCGTAAAGAAATTACAAGAAAGTCTCGGGGAACTCTCTAGTCCAAATACAAGTGTTACCACAGGCATTATGAATGGAGCATGCTTTATTACGAACGGATTAACAGATAATAGATACCTTTTGTACATATGTATTTCGTTATTTTTTACAACCTCTCCTGCAGAAGGTCCCAATGCACCTTGTCCCCCTTTGTGTCCTGAATGAGAGAGAGAAATAGAGAGAGAGAAATAGAGAGAGAGAGAGAGGGAGAGAGAGAGCTCTCGTGTGCTAAGTAGTAGATGAGTTCTAGAGATAGAGGAATGCAAGGAGTCCAGTGCAACAATGCCCCCAGCGTATCTCGGGCACTTAACACCTTTAACAATAATTCCTTTGCCCATCCGAATATATCCACTCTCGCACCATTTCCCACCGGAGACGGATGGCTCTTGAGTAGTCTTGAGTGGTCCCCTTCGTTACTAATGCAAAGGGAAACTATTTATAGGCTCTTCCAGCTCTTCCAGCTCTTCCAGCTTCTCCAGCGTCCCCTGTATTATCTCCCTTCAGAGAAACCCTCAAGAAAGGCAAGTCCTTGACTGGCCACGAAGGAGTGACAAGAGGAAGGAGAGCAAGAGAAGAAGGATTTCAACGGACAAATCTTCCCTTCCCTTCCAGGAGTTGGAGTCAAAGTGGGACTGCAGGCGGCTGGAGAAGAGGTAAGGATGAAAAGGAAGGGAAATGAGAGAGCGTGGCATCTCCCGCATGTGTCCAGGGTCTCCTCCATGTCGAGTTATTGTTGTGATTGCGGTAATTGCCAGGAGGCCTCCTCGGATCTCTTGAGGCATTAATGGGAAGGAGGTGAAAAAATAGTCATGAGGACGCTATTGCCTCTTAATTTACCTTTGTACACACAAGCCCTTCTTCCAGCGTGGCTCCAAGGCATGGGAAGAAGGACTGGATGGGATGTTTTCCTCGCTGCGATCCATTGTGTTTGAACACAAAATGCATCACGTTGGGAAATGGAAAGACTTTTGTCCCAGAAAAATTACAAATTATTTAAAAAATAAATTAAACGCCCAATTAAAAGGCGAACAAAGGGCGAACAAATGTTCTGTGCGGAGCTCCATCACCAAAGTGTGGAGCTGTAAAATTCCAATATATTTCTATGTTTCTCACTCAGCCTATTTAATAAGATCTATTTTACTGCATTTATGATCAGATTATTTGAGAAGTGGTTGGAAATCTGACATTCTCCCTTTAATATTCTCTGGGCTCTCTCTGCTCTTCTCCTCCACTGAAAGTTTAACCCAAAAGCCGGGGGGATTTTCCGCCTAA
Organism: Disparrhopalites patrizii; assembly: GCA_034698585.1. Lineage (NCBI taxonomy): Eukaryota > Metazoa > Arthropoda > Collembola > Symphypleona > Sminthuridae > Disparrhopalites > Disparrhopalites patrizii. Next base: position 14,683 of record JAQGBT010002230.1, read on the forward strand.
ACCCCCAAAAATGCCAATACACTTCCAGAAAATCTTTTCCCCGTCCAAAATGTAGTTGGATCTAAATTTTTTATAAGCTTGTCGAGTCCTGTAGTGATCGGATAAGATGACGGGCAAGAGAGAAAGAGAGAGAGAGAGAGAGCGAGGAAGAAAGAGGGAGAGAGAAAGGGAGAAAAAAGGGATTGTAACTATTTCAATTGTAAACAAGTCTTACAATGGAGTGCCTGACAAGCTACATAAGTTGAGGAGAATGACTTGAGTCGTGTTAACCAACTGGAGAAGGTAGAACACGATCCTATTGGAAAGAAAATAATGGGAAGGAGACGGGGAGGAAAAAGAAGTCTTGTGGAGGGAAACCTTCCACTGGGACATCCGAGACACTCACAAAGGCGATTGTCAAGGGGGAAGGAGAGAGACGAAGAGAGAGAGAGAGAGAAAGAGAGAGAGAGCAGAAGACGGAGAGAGACTTTATAAATTATTCTTCGGATTGGAAAATGATTTCATTGATCGTCTCCTTGGGGAGTACTTGTTTGTGTGGGTGCCTACTTTTTTTTGCTCACTCATGGCACAAGTGGGAAACAATGCAAAGTGTGGAGTGAATCAGAGAGATTATCGTCTCGCTCTCTCTCTCTCTCTCTCTCTCTCTCTCCATGCCTCTCCGGCTCTTTTGGGACTCGCTCTCACACACGTGCGTCCTTTTACAAACTCCATCCCGGCGCTGCTTTGTCTACTACAGCACCCTTTAACACTTGACATCCGTTGCAGGGGAAGCTCTATAGAGTGTCTACACCCATAACTTGACCGTCCTAGACCCCCTGTGCCACCATATGAAGCCTTTGGAGTCAAACCAGCCTAGGTCCCAAAATTTCGAAAGTGATTTTTTTTTTTCAAATAAAACACTGTAAGCGTTTCCTGAATTTCCCCTGAATTCTCGTGGATCATAGGTCAGCCTAACACAGTTTAAACTCGCCCTTAAATATCCTTCGTTGCCAAACCAGCCTAAGTCCATCGCGTATTCGTTGTCAAACCAGCCTAAGTCCACCCGCGTGTATGTTGAGGGCCTACGCAAGCCTCATCTATATGCAAATACTCCCAACTGACCAACGCTCTCTGAGCGAGATAAAATAATAACGAGACCGAAAAGGACGAAGGAAACAGAAGAGAAAGAGCGAGACACAAAGACAAGAGCCTGACTGAAGAAAAAGAGTGAGACACAAAGGAAAGAGCGAGACAGAGGAGAAATAGCGAGACAGAAGCAAGAGCGAGAAAGAAAAGGGATTTTCGAAAATTTGCACAGTGGCTGGCAAAAAGTTTGACCAATTTGTAAGTTTTGATGGTACAGTTTGTTGGGCTTCCTCCAAAAATTTGTTCCAATGGACTTAGTCTGGTTTGACTCCAAACCCCTCACCTATACGTACATCGTACATGGGGAACGTCCAAAAAAAGCTAACTACATACATAAATCATGCATAACATTGTGTCTCCTCGTATAAAATCCAACCGCGACGTATGTACGTTGCGGGGGATCTGCCAAGGAATCTTTCCCCTTTGAAATGCTAGATCCACATGTCTACTTGGAGGTGCCAAGCCCCGGCTTAGGAATCTCGGAGTTAACGTCTTTCAAGCATCTCAAACAATTCTTTAGTGTGGTCCAAATGTATTTTGTGAGGATTAAGCCAGAGTAGCTAATACCTCTGTTCCACTTGACCATGTAAGAAAGAGAGAATTTAACCATTTAAGAAAATGATTGAAGAAAACGATTTTGTCATAATTTTGCTCATCCATACGAAAAAGGGTTAGTATCGAGGGTTAAAAGATAGGAAGGCTATTATGGAAGTGAACAGTAGTTTTCGTTTTGGATTGGGAGGGAGAAAAACAAAAGAATAAAAGTGGCAGAAGCCAAAGAAATGCTAAATAAGTACACGTTTACTGAGGAACAGCGTGAAATAACAAAAAAAAAACGATACAAAGTGTGACTGCCGCATGCTTTCTGCGCTTCCATTTTGAAGAGAGAGAGAGAGGCCGAGATGAAGATGAAGAATTACCATGCCCATATAATTGCTCAAAGTCACAACTTGAGCACTCCATTGATATATGACTTCTATATCCCTTTTTTCTTTCATTTCTCTCTATTGCTCTCTGTCTCTCTCTCTTGCCCTCTCTTTCTCTCCCTTTCCCCCTCACCACGATCACCTTCCCCACCAGCAAATCAGATGGCCAAATAATATAAAAAAGGCAAATGGTCAAATGTGAGGCTGAGAAAGTTTAATTTATTATTATTATTTCCCCTGACTTTGTTTCACGTGCGCTACCACTGGGTTCTTCTTCAAAAAAAAACATCCCAAGATAAATGCCTACACGGTGGAGATAACAGTAATTGAATATATTATATTACTTTATAATCATCTTTCAGGACAAGGAAAAAACGTATGGTTTGGAGAAGAGGGAAAAAAAGTGTTGTGAGGATCCCTTTTATCGTCTTCCCACTTCCAACGTCATCATTGCCTTTTATTGCAATTATTATTATTATTATTATTCCTCCACTTCTCTTCCCTTCCACGCCGCACACTCTTTCAGCAGCCCTTTTCAATCAAAGGTTCTCCAAGGAGCGTGAGGATCCACAATGTTGTTGTTTTCCTCTGCTGCGGAGAAGTATTAATTATGTGCATATATTTGAGATTTGCCAAAAAGAACCCATCGTCAGCTTTTTTCCCCCTTTGCCTTTTTTTCCATGTATTTGCTGACCAACACAATACCAGTTTGGAGCGTTGAAGAGGAATCAAGTGGGTAAAAGAGACGCAGTAGCTTGCACGAATGAATCTTTTTAAGGCGGCCGAGAGAAACTGATCGCTCTTCAAAGGAAGAGAGAAAAGAAGTTTTTTTTAAAAGATTTTTTTCTATATTTTTTCCTCCTTTATTAAATAAACACGCATTAATATTTCCCCCTACTAATCTCCAATTTCTCCTGCACCGTGCCGACATTGACTTTTACGGTGCTCTTGAGGTCCCTCTTCCACACCATTAATTACGTCCGTATGAAGCATTTCCCAGGGATCTTCTAAATGTTTCTGTATGTGCCGCTCATATTTGTGTACGTGCAATTTTTCATGCGCAATCTCCAAATCTCTGTCGGCAAAAAATGGAAGAACTGAGCTCTTCCGAGCTAATTTTGGTAAATTCCTCGTCCATCCTGACACATTAGATGTAGTCTGATTTTTGCACCTTTTTTTTCTGCACTAATGAAAGCACTAATATGGTTGGAAAAGAGCTGATGTGGCTCATGTTGAGGCCAAGTAAAGTTGAAGGGGAGTTCCTCAAATCTCCTCCCCGAACAAGTGTCTGTGAGGTAAATGAAGTCAAATTTACCGTCCCTTTACAAGCATATATGTATAGGTATGGGTGAGCATTAGAATGGAGAAGCTCATATGTGTGCACATCAAAGGGAGGAGGATGAGGAGGATGAGGAGGAGGCGGCGGAGGAGGAGAAGTCTGGGCGAGTGAAATCTGATCAAAGGAGAGATCGCAAGGCATTCCAGGGGGATGAAATCATGTGGAAAGTGACCTCATTCCGAACAAACACCTGTATTCTAGGCATTACGGCATCACATCTACCTTTCCCTCGTCTCGCCCTCTCTCCTCGCTCTCTCTCTCTCTCTCATCTCTCATCTCTCCCTGTACTAATAATTCCCCTCTTTCCCCCTCAATCACTCCCTCTCCTGCTCTCCCACCAACTCTCCCTTCCTCTCCTTCTCTCCCTTCCCTGTCAAGTGAAAAGTCTCATGAGCGATGTTGTTCCAATATCCCGAACAGTTTTTTTTTAAATTATTGACTAAAAAGCTATTTATCTCATTCCGTATTGCATTCCTCTGCGTGGTTGCTTCCACGTAAGTGTATCAAAGGGCAGGAGCAAGAAGTGGGGGGGGGGGAGGAAACTTGATGGATGGATCTACATAACTCCCAACTGGATGCTATTAAATTCTTCAATAATATCTCAATAATAAAAAGTCATGCAGGTAAGAAGCTACTGCGGCTTGGAGCTTCAATCTTGTTTATATGCAATTCCTCTTATTATTATTTCTCTCCCCTGCGCTCTCTCCATCTCAATATCGATGGCTGGGTTCACGTGAGTCGACGTGCAACATTAGCCGTGGAAAGTGGATGGTTGAGAGAGAGCGAGAGAGCGAGAGAGAGAGAGAGAGAGAAGAAAGTATTTTGTATCAGCCCACAAAACTCCTCTTGAGCTCTCCTCTCAGATGTTGTCACGAGATAGGCTTCTCTCGCAAGCCTTTTCATGAGTGGAATGTGCAAAAAAAATCCGTTTTTTTAATATTATTTTGCATATTTTGTTTTTGCATGAATGAGTCCTATCCAGCCAGATACACACACGCACGTTCATGACCATTAAAAATGCACAATTGTTTCATCTGAGCCAAGAACTTGAAACTGTAATAAATTACCAACTATCGTTGCCTGCCTTAAAAATATGCAGAGTCCGCCTTTAGTCATGTTTTATTGTGGGCAAAAAAAATATCAATTAATTGGATTTATTGACTAAATCCACTTTGCACACCATTTCACCTCCATTGTTTATGCGGTGATATTTCACCGTCAAATCTCTCTCTCTCTCTCTCTCTCTCTCTCTCTCTCTCTCCTTCTACATCTTCTGCTTCTGCCCAACATGGATTCATCTGAGGCTCCATTGCATCCTCTTGCATCTCATCCCAGGATTTTCTCTTCCAACAAGTGTTTCTACACTTTAAAGTCATGTTCATCCAACTTTATTATGAGGACAGAGGTCCGGCATGAGAAAGATCTCTCCACCAAAAATCCCCCTAATTAGCCACTTCCACGGCTTGTAATGTCTCTGGGATTAAAAGGATCAAGAATAATAATGAGGAATTCTCTGGGATAATTATACTTAATACAGCCGGAGAGAGCAAAAAATGTGTGGAGAGCTTGAATAATTTGTAAGAACCAAATCTATTCTGCCCAGCTTTAGCATGGAAGAGGAAGGATGAGATGTGCAATCAGAGAGAGGGAGAGAGAGAGAGGGAGAGAGACGAAGGGAGACAAAGAGAGTGGGAGAGAGAAATAGAGAGAGAGAGGGAGAGATTGCAAAAGTAATGATTATTACGGGACGTGGTCTCATCACCTTCTTAACCACCGAAGATGAAGAGTATGCGAGGCTCTCTAGCTAATCCAAGAACTTCATGGCACGTCCTCGTCCCTCTCACATGCTACTTATTACCTCGGAGATAATAATTATGATTCGAGTTCTCAAGGAGAGAGAGGGAGAGAGAGAGAGAGAGAGAGAGGAAGAGAGAGGGACAGATGAGACAGATCATACACAGCTGTTCGGACCAGGGCAAAAAGGACCAGCGATGCACCTCTGAAGCAACATGTAGTGCCTTTCTCCTCACAAAAGTCTTTGTCAGTCCCAGGAGAATTGAGCGCATCACATCATCTAAATAGGAGCATCCCAATATGTACTTCTTTCCACAGGATGATAACCACCCAATATGCTGTATGCATGTGCAAATATAATGTCCCACTCAAAGTCCTCCCAAAAGAAAACGCATGTATGTACTAATCTATAGGTTGAGCATACCAGAGCTGAGCAAAGGACGGGGAGAATCGCGGGGTGAGCTGTGACAAGCTCCAATAAATGTTATTAAGAGCATTTCTTGGAGTTCCATGGATTTCTCGTAAAAAAACAGAGGGATGCAGACGGCAGGTCAGCTCCTCGGTCTCAACCGGGACACAGAGGAGATAGATACAGATAGATATAGATGTTCTCTGTGCCTATACGTACTTACATAATCATCCATTTCATATAATGCATTTGCAGCGGGAGAAAAAACATGAGTAGGATGAAGATGGATTTGTTGAACATAGATTTGTTTTTGTATGGAGAGAAAAGAAAGAGAAGTGCACCGGAGTTGGTATAGATTAGTTAGTAAATAATAATAATAATGATGATGATAAAGAGGAAGGGGGGAAATGTTGAGAATGAATTGAACTCACCTGTGTGGATCCGTTGGTGCGCTTTGAGGTGCGAGCTCTTCGTGTAGACTTTCGTACAACCTGAAATCATCGAATAAATGTTAGTTCGGAATCCTCATTTGGTCCATCTCATGATTATAGGTATTAAATCCGACCGTGGCCCCAGGCTCGGGTCTCGTCAAGCAAGTTTATTAACTCTGTCACTCATACCTTAGTCAAATTAACATTTTTCCCTTCCCATCTCTCTCTCTTCCTTTTCCTCTCTCTCCCTCCCTTATCTCTTTTTCTCTCTGTCCTTTCTCTCTTCTTCTCCCTTTCCCCTCCTTCCCTCATGCTCTCTCTCTCTCTCTCTCTCTCTCTCTCTCTCTGTTTCTATCACATACCAGAGACACACGTCATATATTTTTTAAGCCGAGTGTGTGCACTATAGTTTTGTACAGACTGTACAAATAGCCGTCGCTGTATGAAGCATTACATACTTCCGAGATAGGATTTTGGCTGTATACAAATACGCACATTTCACTGTCTGCGGCGATGACAGGGAGTTAATTGTGGCCATATCACCTTTTACGAGTTGTGTGTACAGCGGAAAACACCTGTAATATATGAGGATTATTACGAGGCATCGGTGTGCAATAATAACAATCGTAAAAAAAAACAAAGGGAATGTCTACCTGAGGGATAAATGAAACCATGGACTAGCTACAGTCTATTCTGCAGTAATGATGGTCGTAATAATAATCATGTTCAAAGACGAAATGAAGAGCCTTTGGAAGTGAAGAGTCATTTGGAAAAGCGTGTATAATTTCATGCGGGTCGCCCCCGTACTGAAGCAAGACTAATTGAGTTTTCCATAAAAACCTTTTTTTTCTCTCTCTCTCTTCCATTTTCCATGAGTATCATTTGGTCATTTTCTTATTTTCTTATTTTTTTCTACCATCAAATTTTCCACTGGATTTATTATTACCACACTATTAGAGGCGAGAGCCATGCACGGCGGAAATCATTGAAGAGAGTATGTACGTTGGTTTTCTTCTCTTACTACACGCTTGTCATCTTCGTGTCACTTGGAAGTAAGTTCATCATCAGATTCCACTTGTTTTTTTCTCCCTCCACAAACAATTGGCATGGAAAATTAGGAGAAGTAAAAAAAAATCAACTTTTGTCGAGAATCCTTTAAGGGAGACTTTTATCCCATTTTCTCCTTTGTTAACTTCCAGAGGGGAGAACGTAACTGGGGGGAAAAGTTCATTTGAGGGAGAGACATATTGGACGGTTCTAATGATTATAATAATGATAATAATAAGACCAGCGAGAAGGATGTGATGCACTCATTGTCGGAGATGTCAGTCATTATAAAAACACACATAGAGAGAGAGAGAGAGAGAGAGACGGAGAGAGAGAGAGAGAGAGAGAGACGGAGAGAGGTGGACTTTGTTGACGTTACAAAGTATAGCTTGCTGGGGCAGGTGTCTACAAATTACGTGTCTTGAGTACTACATTAACGTCTTTTATGGTCACATCACTATAGTACGTTATTATTATTACACACACACCAAATCCTGTACACATCACTTCGGTGTCTGTTTACTTGAACAAGAAAAAATCCGTTTTTAATGAATTTTTTCATACTTCACGTTTCTCCAAAATCTCCTGTAATGACGTCTTCCACGAGTGAGGAAGAGACCCAGAGAGATGCTAAGGTAGAGAGAGAGACTAAGAGAGAGAGAGAGAGAGAGACGATTCTCATTACAACAGGTTATTAGAGAGGACCGTTTGCCGTCCTCATTAAAAAGTGGAGAAAAAAGGAGGAAAATGAAAGAAAGGAGAAACAAATATTGGACGGGGCATGTGGACGTGTGCAGAGGCGACACTCCCACAGGAACTTCCACATGACAAAAGCTGAAGGCTTCCCATCCAAACAAATCCCTCTTCAAAAACAAAAAGGGAGAAGGCTATCCAGCAATCAGTTTTTAAAGTCAACAAGGAGTGAAATAATATTATACTATCATAAATATCCAGTAATCTCCTGCTACAGCTGATTTCTACCGGCAATGCATTGCATTGAACTGGAACATTCTGCTGGAAGAATTGGATGAATACACTCCCGCCTGGGGCAATGATTTCAAAAGGACATTGGTCGGTAACGGGACATTGGTCGCTCATCATTTCTGCTTCCAATCCTCATCTATTAGAGTTGACGTGAGAAATGAAATAAAAAAGCCTCACCTGGATAGTCGCAGTGGTGAATCCGTCTTTTCTCCAGCTCGGGGTTATTCCTACGGTTATATTTGGGCGTGGAGGTGAGAATGAGATTATTATTGGTCGTTGCTGAGGAATCACTAGAATTTAGATTGGAACCCGCCCCACTGTGAGAATTACTGAGACTTCCAGTGTTCTGAAGGACTTCCGGGTCGTGGCTGTGGTTGGTTCGGCTGTTGCTGGAGGATGGCCCGCCGGACTGAGAGGAGGATGAGGAGGAGAGGTTGGAAATCCGGGCGAGGGAGGAGGACTTGAAGTACGGCGGCGGCGGCGTTCTTCTCACGAACGTCTCCGAACCTGGAGAACCTAAGACAACTGTGATTCTCAGTTCCTTAGAATTTTAACATTTTATTGGACTAATTAAAGCGACTATTATCCTATTTTTTATGCCCAATTGCAAGCAGGAGGAAAGCTGGGACATTTCCCCCTATTTTCCTCTGCGAAGTTTGAAATTGCCGGGAGAATCATTTCCGCAAGCGCGCGATACTATACTAACAAGGCATTGAGGGATTTCCGAGAATGGCATTAGAATTCATCTCCGGATTATGTGTTAAAAAATTCAATTCTTGGATTAGGATAGGATTATTTGTGACTTGCCCTTTGGACTGATTTCCTGGTTTATGTTGCTCATCATCATGTCCGGGGAGACTAAACAGTTTTAGTTGTCACTCAATGAATTCCTAGTTTTTAAATTATTGTACTGGCTAAACTCTTGGATAATTTAATTCCAGTCCCCGGATTTAATCCGGGATTGCTAATGCCAAGGCGTTGGACAGTGGCTTTATACTCTACACTAGAATGTACAGCTTGGAGAGGCTCCTACATGCAATTTAAAGCTACAACTGGAAACAAAGACATGCTCGCGGCCCTCTAATTACCAAATAAAAACCTAATGCTTGTTGTAATGACAATGCGAGTATGAAAATGATGTAATTCCGCTTGTGAACACGGAGGAGAGCTTCTGCATGATCCGGCGGGTGTCCGTGGACATGGTAGGCCATGAAATAATAACAAGGGTTACATAATAGCAAGGAAAGCAAGTCCGTGAACTCATTGCAAAGTGCCTCGTGAAGTCCCTTTGGTTAGTGTGACAACGTTTAATTAGCCCGCAGGCGAAATTGTCGAGCTCCGGAACTTCTACCCGAGATTCAGCTACTTCTTGTAATGCGTCCTACATATGTACATATGCATATATATATGTACCTCTACATACATATATGAATCATGATGAGGAAAGAGCTTTGGGAAGATTTGTCTCGGCACAATCTCTCCGGGAAAAAACGTTGGTTGAGCCCGTGGCGATGTTAAAGCGACATGGCAAATACAGACATTCCGGGGAGACCCTTCGCCTTTGCATATGGGACACGTTGGAGGGCGTCAAGAGGAAAGTGTGACGCGGTGCCGAAGGATGACGCAGTTCCAAAGTCAATCAGCTTATCCCTCTCACGTCTCTGTAAGAGAGGTTCTATTTCAAAGAAGGCACAGCTGACTGGGCCTGCACATACAACTGTCCTTTATGTACATTTCCTAGAGCTCTTCCGGATTAAATTTATAGCTAAGCTGGGCTACCTATACAAATGAGCGGGCTAGGAGTTTGCTGGTTGCAATTGTCGGGAAATGTGACTGGAACACGGGAGAGTCCATGTGAGTGAGAAGTGTGAGGGTGGAATGTAATTATTCAGCCTCTTCTTCCGCCTACTCTCCGCCTACCTGCTCACGAGCATCCTGAATAATGAGTGACACCGGGATTTATACGTGCTCAAGCCTCTCCTATTTCCTAGAAACGCCGGAAGCATTTTTTGGCACAGAAGTGTATCAGATGCAAGGAATGACCTGGATTCCGACAAGGTAATAAGCGCGCATAGAAAGCTGTGAGAAGAAGGGTTGAATTGCGTGCTGAGGGAAATGTTACCTGGGTCAGAGCTGGGCGGCGTGGGAGGGATGTAGACCCTGGGGGAGTTGGTGTAGGTCATCTTTAGATTGGAATATCGGTACTGATGCACGGACGTATTGATTTGGTGTCCTGGATGAGGTCCTTGCGGAGTCGGAGGAACTTGACCTTGTCCGTGACTCAGGTGGTCCAGGTTGAGGACGGTGGAGGGCGGAGGGGGCGTGGAGTGGGAGTAGTGCATGTTCTGGATGAGGAAGTGCTGTTGCTGCGGGAGATGTTGTTGATGTGACTGGTGGAGGTGTTGTTGGTGGTGACTGGAGGGGGTGGAGGACGCCCCATGCTGGATGTCCTCCAGGAGGGAAGGCAAGCTACTCCCACCCCCACCACCCCCAAAGTCCGCGAAGACGTCGGAGGGGTTGGGCTCGATCTTGGCGATGTCCTCCCAGGAGGGGAGGCTGACGGGGGAAGGTCGGAGGAAGACGTCGTCGTAGATGGAGTTGGGGCTGGACATGGCGGAGGGGTGGTTGTTGTTGTTGTTGTTGTTGCTGCTGCTACTAC
>JAQGBT010002231.1:0-25388 GCA_034698585.1 Disparrhopalites patrizii
AACGAACAGTTAGTACACTATACAAGTGCGTGGCAACAAAGATGTATAAATTGTCTCTATTCTAATTAAGCAGTACACAGCATTTTTAAAGGTATGGAAAGGAAAGAAGCAAAAAACATTACATGAATTTAATTCAAGTTCATCTGACATGAATCGTGTTCTCGAACATTTGGAATGGAATATATTATTGCTATTGAGAATTTTCTTCAAACAGTAACGTGTGCATTCTTAATGGGAGTTGGGCTTCTCCCTCCCTATTTTCTTGGTGTACCTTTATGTACTTCACTGACGGATTGTGCTTGACTCTTTATTGCAAGCGGCCCTCGCACACATGAATATTTTAATGTGATCAATGGAAATTAAATACTTGGAACACTTTTACGTATGTTTGTATCGATATTGTAATTCCCCTAAGTTTAAAAGTATGTATGGTAATATCTTATATCACTCAAATTGTCTTATGGAAGTAACTACGTACATACCCCACAAGAAATGATCATGAGCACAATGTGCATTTAATTGTCATCAAATCGATATGTCCGTACAGGATGCTGTGCAAACGTGTTACAAAGTCATTCTTCACATTGATAACAAATAACGCGTATAAGAACGAGCTACTGCAAGTGAACGGTGATTGTTGAGAGGACTTGTTATTACCACTTAACTACACACTCATTTTTATTAATTTCTAATATCAAATATGCTAGTTCACGCAATATATATAGTTAGGTATGTAGAATTATGTATATACAAGCGCATGTATGTGGTTTGTATCATGCATTGTTTTGCCCTTTTTATCCTTCAAAAGTGAATTTCGAAGAAAGGATACAAAACAGGGTTTCGAAGAATAATTGTTTTTGTCACCTTTCATTCACTTTTTTTTTTTACTTTGTAGTGTTATAATAATAAAGGATGTGCTAGCAGGATGAAACTATCTTGTGTTAAAACCGGATGACAAATGACAGGGGGAAATTAAGAATATCTTACGTCGAAGAAGGTTCGGACACATAGCTCCTGGCTAATGCATTGTCGAGGTGAAGGAACAAGTCAGATGTTCCTGTAAAGTGAAACATTACGCAAGAATCTTCTCAAGATCCTGCTACGTGTAACCAGTAAATAAATATATTTACTATTTACGATGTGACTAGTGGTTACAAAAAACACGATGGTGCACCTTGATGAAGTATAATGAAGCGTTTGCCCATGTTATGTTTAAAACATTACCCTCTCACCGTGTGAATTCATTTTTACGGTAGTTACTTGTCATTCTTTTTTTACCTTTTAATTTATAGAGGTGATCTACTTTTTGATATAAAAAAACTACATTTTTTACTGGACATGGAGTTGGAGTACTTTTTTTTATGTTGCTGGGGAACAAACTTGAAATTAGTGGACGAACATGGCACAAAGGTCGTGATGGGGGCCATGTGGTTTCATATAATGTGGAGTGGAAGGGTAGAGAATTTTATAATAAATATAGTTTTCTGTGCTGCTAGTAAAAACAGCGAAAATGGTCATTTGTGGTGTGCACAGTAATACAAGGAATAGTGTAACGTGCTTCAGATATGATTAGTTAAGAAGAGATTTGACATTGAAAATTTTTTGATTTACATTTCCTTGTATTATTGGGTTTCAGCAAGATGAACAAAAAATACTTTTTTTTAACATACAACTCGTATACAGTGGCAAAGAATGCTTGAGGTTATAAAATTTTTTTTTATCTATACAGCATTAACAGACAGCATCTTTTTTATTAGACGTTATTGCGTGCAAATGAAAGAATCTGTAACAAAACTGAGGGTTAGGAGATGAACATCAGAGCCCAGAGTTTCTTTTTTCTGTATTTTAAATATTTTTCTAATACTTTCTTTTGTATAAAACCTATGCCAATATGCACCTGAACGAGAGTGAAATTATTATCTTGAAGGTACTTGGATGATGATGGTAATAATGATGATCAGTTCATCATCAGTAAGAAGATATGCCAATGCAAAATCCCTTGAAGAAAGTAAACTCCCATCTGCTGTAAGTGTATACGGTTATGTGATTACGGCTTCACCCTTTCGTGTGTGCAAAGCACCTATTAAGGTATCAAGAAGCTGATCAGACGGTAATGATTTATAGCGCTCCTGCTTCTGTTTTGTGCTGCCCATGATAATTTCAAGACAAAAAGGAACAAGAGAGAATGGAAACCATTCAATGAAACAAAAAAGAAAATGAGCTGATTATAACCACAGTGAACCTATCTTTTTCGTCACGGTACATAAATGTACACATAAAATATTCTGTTTGGAGATACTCCATATATTAAGGTGAAACTTGTTTCTTGTGGATTAACTTTTGGCAATTGCCACCACAATGTAAAAGTTGTTGATTCATCAGAAAAAGTGCTCCAAAATAGAAAAGGAATTGATAATAGAAATGAATACATTAACTTACTTCTTTTTGTAGATTTGGTACTGCCCACAGCGTACGAGTCAATTTCTCTGGCAATCTCTTTGGCCGCAGCATAATGGTCGGCAATTCCACCAAAGGCTGAGCGAGAACTATGGCCATTTCGGGGTGTCCGAGGTCGGGAGAGCTTGTCTTGTTTACCGGAAGATGTTGATGAAGAAGAGGATTCCGATCTCTCATCATTCTCATGATCTTCTTCCTCCTCTGTGGTTCCTCCAGCGGAAGCATTATTTTGACCTTCTTCTTTCTTCAGAGGTCGTTGGAGAAAATCAGAGGAACGGTTGATGGCTAGCCCATTTTTGATGAGCCGACTTTGCTTCATAGAGTTGGCAAAAGCTTCCAAATCCGCAGCGTTACTGTTTGGTCTGCCTTTACTGTTGGGTAATTCAGCATCACTGCTACTTGCACTACCGCCGCTTGCACGAGGAGCTTTCGTAACGATTATTCCAGGTTGAGAGTTACTCCTTGCTAATCGTCGATTATTAAAATCCGTGACTAAGGAGAATCTCCTTGTTCCCCAATTACTATTGTGATTATTACTACCACTACCTTTAATGTGTTCGAATTGATCTTCATGGCTTGTCATTTGTAGGAGAGAGTCCGTGACAATGGAGTCATGCTCCACGGAGCCCTTTCGCAGTGGCACATGCAAATTTCCTTCTACTAAGTAATCTACTCTTTCCGAGAAGGTGACTGAAGGCTTTCTTCCTACTCCTTTTTTGTTATTATTACTATTATTTAAATTAGTCTGTTCATTTCTTCCTCCCCCTACTCCTCCTCCTCCTGCTGCGGAAGCTAAATTCCCTGGTTGATTCCGAAGCCCTCCACTTGGCCCAATCCGAATGGATTGAACAAACTTGGGATTCTTTTGAACGAGCTTCCCTACACCCATGGAGTCTTCAGTCACTTGGTGGTTTCTGTTGTATGCTGCTGGAATTATGGCATTCACCCTCGTCAGTGGCAGGTGATGTTTGTTGCTGCTATTATGTTTTGTTGTTATGTTTTTACTGTTATTATGCTGTTGACCCTCATCAATGGGACTGAGAGGTCTGCGGGCCGGTTGCACGGCTACGGCAATACTTTTGACATAATTGAGATTCTGTTGTAGAATCTGGAGGACCGGCCGGCCGTCTGGTCCAACAAGGGCGGCTTCATGATGAATAACAAAATCGTCACTGTCTCGGAATAATTGGGGGGAATGGGGACTTGTCGTAATAGTAGTAGTATCATCATTGCTCCCTCTTCCATTAGGATTAGTGGGGGCATGAACTTCTGCTATGGTACTATTGTTTGTGGGGGCTGATTCGCTCAGGGTGGTGGTTGTGGAGACAACCAATTGAGCATATTTGGGTGAGCCCGGTACGTCATCGTCACTTGGTCCGCTGTCGTAGCCGGAACTCCCGGAGTGATTCCCAGGGGAGAATACGCCTTTAGGATCTTCTTCTTCGAACAAAGGGTTGACTCTGTGGGATCAATTCAACGAAAATATTTTATATTCTCTGGTGAGGAATCTATCGTTTACATAATGTGTATGCTCTGGTCATTGCCGCATTTTAAAGCTCAATGAGACATAAAAAGAAAAAGTAGAATTTCGAGGGAAAAATGTAATTGACCTTGTCAAAACTGCATAAGGAATAGTATGCTGCATTTAAAAATGCAACATGATTTATATAATATTTAAAAAAAAAAGTATATGTATATAAACGTCAGGTTTCTAAATCCCGCCGCGAGGTCTCCCCATTTAATGACATTACATAACAATTGTTAACCCTTTTCAATTAGCCGAGGATAATGGACAAAAAAAAGTTTTTATATCACCCTCCTTCTTTTAATAAACAAGGGGATGGAGCATCTTTTTAATGCCTGATCTACCGCAGGGCCCTTGCAAGTTCAATATTGATGAAGGGGAAATTTTTTCGATTATTACACAATAATAATAATAATGGTAAAGAAAAGAATGGGGCATTTCTATAAAGAGGAGTACTACATGCTATATAACTAATAATTCTCAATCTGTTTATAAAGTAGAAAGAAACTTATTACGAGAGGGAGGGAAAAGAGAAATAAAGAAACTCCGAAGGCTGAACGCCATCCTTTCCCAAGGCAAATGCACTAATATATTATTACTTGTGTTCGCATCACACACTGAGAAGAGAACCTTTTCAACTTTTTCATAAAGAAACATCGGCTTAATAATAATATAAAATAATCATCATGTACAAGTAACATGATAAGTTCAGGGGAAGCAGATTTTTTTCTGTAAAAAAAAAGAAGATGGAACATCCCTCCCTTATTAACTAATCGTCTTTTGGACACATTTTTTGTATCTACATGTTGGAGCCAGTGTCCCTCCCACATGAAAAATTTGTTTACTGGTGTGTAGGGGTTATGCACGAATTATTAATTGCAGGTCTTTATCCTTTTTTCTCTCTGAATACAACACAAAACAAATAATTTTGGAGTTGGTGTGCCAAATTTACGCACGTAAATAAAATCCTACGGAGAAGCTACTTCTCTTCACATGTTGTAAGGTGACATTCACCTTTGTGAACCAAAACAGAGGGATGAGAGAGGCAGTTGTGATACAAAGGCAGCCGCAGAGACATATATCGAAAGAGAGAGAGATTATAAGATAATGGAAATGAAAGTCAAACGAATCTTCATAAGCGCAAAGGACTTATTTGGGATTTTTTTTAAAAAGGCAAGGAACAATATGAAAATAAATGAAAATAAACAACTGAGAGAAAGAAATTAGAAGTGATACAATAAATGAATCAGAGAGAGAAAGAGGTAGAAAATGGGATATCTTTTTAGGCATGAAGACACAGAAAGACAGGAAACTGGGAGAGACATTGTGATGGAAGGGGCAACATTAAAAAACAGAAGAAAACACGGAGAGACGGAAATTAAATTTATTCCCAGGGGGAAAGAGACAGTCAGTGAAAAAGCAGGGAAAAGCCAAGATGAAAAGGGAAACAGAGGAAAAGTGACAAAAATTTAATGTTAATTTAATTTAATTTCACTTTGTTCTTCTCCGTTATGGGAGATCAGCAAAGGAACACAAAATTTGCACGTAAAGCCTTTGACTTTTTATGAAATGAAAAAAAAACTGTCATCCTCATTAAATTCACCTTCCATTTGGAGGATTTTAGAAAATAAATTCTCATAATTTTCGAATGACAATAAAAAATACTTGTTCCACCACCCAGCACACCTTATATTATTCACATGGTTACTAGTTAACCAGAGTCAAAAGGAGACGTGCAGGGCCTTCCCTGCGTCGTGCGACTCTGGTGATCTCGGTGAGTCACGTAGGGTGTGACATGTGACCTTCACTATTATCCCTGCCCGAATCTCTGTTAACTACTACTTACAACATCAAAAGTACAGGTAAACTTACTATTATGAAGCTTTTTTTTTTGTACGTTTTATTCATGTCACATTTGGTGGATGTTACATGACCCTTATTTATCATTTTTATTTATACATTATACATAATTAAACTAAAATTTTACTACCGACTATATGTTTTTTGCAGCGTAAATTTGATCTTGTGCTTTCTCAAAGGTTTGCTTTGCCTCTAAAGGATGCGGTGGAGTCTTGCAGCTGTTGTAATAAATTTGCGACGTTTTGAGGTGGTTCAACTTGAAATAGTTTTATTTCTACTTTTTGTTTTTTGATGGTTTATGAAATTTTAGTAAACTAATAATATTGAACTTGCAGGGTACTGACGGAGGTGAGGGCATCAAAAACAGCTGTTTCGATTTTTTGGGTGAACCAGGGGAGTACGGACTACTAATGCAAGCAAAGGAATTTGAGGATGATGAAATATCCAATCTGATTATCGCCATTCCGTATTCACTTCGGCTTACGTTTTCTTTTAAGAAGCTATTCAGTTCGTGGCATTGGTCAGATTGGATTCGTCCACCTCCCATTTCAATTTTGACTTACTAATGATTTTTTTAAATATAATTTTGCTCTGGAATGTTTACCTGCTGACGGCGTAGATTTCATTGTTTTTACTCTTGGACTTCTTGACATTTTGATGAACTTGTATCGTGGCCAAGGGGTCATCTGTTATCTTGTCCCCTGCTATTGCCCCCTGCCCATGTACAGGTTTCTGTTTTAACCATTTCAGCATTTTTTAAAGTGCTTTGTCTCTCTCTCCTTCCAAAAATAATAATACAATAAATGTCGTTTTCTTTATATTCTTCTTTTCTTCTCTAGTTCCTTCCTCTCATCAAGATGATGATCCGACCTCCTGGATGCTTAAGAGCTCCCTCAAGACTAGGAGCAACGGTTGTAATTGAAAAGATGTAATAAGAGAATCAACGGATGTGACAACTTCTTGTGCTAGGTGACTGTCTCCAACAATAATAACACTTGAACCTGTAAATAGACAGAGAAAAAAAAAGGAAACATGTTAAAGGAATTATACAAGATTAATTTTCCACAAGTCACCACCTTGATGAGACATTCATTAAGCAATATTTTAAAAGGATATTATACTTAAATGACATTATAATTCACCATTGAAGTTCCTCCACTCCAGCCTTAGCACATGCATTTTTGTACGTTCCCCATATATGATAATTTTTCATATTTATATTTTCATTTTTGAATTTTTTTTGTCAAAGTCAAAACATTGCCCAAAACAATAACACAGGGGCAATTGTCCCCACCAACGTTGTATAATCACATTCTGTCCCTCTGTACAGATATAGCGCTATAAAAAAAGTCATTATATTAAACAGAGAAGGTGCCACGTATGTATTTTTAAATCTCAGTCGTTATCCCGTTTTCCTGTAATGTACGTCTTATATGAAGAATGAGAAAAAAACGTCCCAAACCTTGTTACCCCTCTTGGTGTTAATTGTTACGTAACTACAACAATGCGAAAAGAAAGTCCTTTTTCCCTAGTGTTAGTATTTAAAGGCTCCACGTGCAATAAAACATCCCCATAGGGAATAAGTAAAACATGACTTTACACACGTATTGGGCCATGGATATTTCTGTCTATTATTACTTTGAGCACGTTTTTATAGATACATTGTTGAGTTTTATTATTAATTATTTGCGATTTTTATTATTTTGGCACCCCCAGACATTTTTTAATTGTGATGGCTTTAATTAGCATTTTTCGTCTAAAAAATGTATCATTTATTTTCAGGATTATTACTGCCCACCAAAATGCCCTACGTATTGTCGTCTTCCGTCCTGGCTTTATAACCCTTGTATTTCCAACTAAAAAACGCCGAAAACCAGGTATATGATTCTTTTTCATTTAATTGTTGTTAAAAGTAAATCATTACAAATGGTTAAAAAAAACATTCTTCCGCGATCACGTAGGTTTTTAAAATGACAAGTGTGAGATCGAGGGAGAAAGGGAAGCCCTTGTAAATGGAATCTACGGGCTTTCAACAATTTAGTTGGTGGCGTTTATAGCTATGAAGATGCTACAATGTGGTTAGAATAATGACAATAAAAAAGGGGTAAATTATCTCTTCTACAACATGAGAGGATGTTGAGCAACGGTTGATACAATGGCTTATTTTGCCTCTCTTAAGATGACAGGGTCACTCATAAAAGAGTCAGGGTTCAACTTGTACCAGTAGTAGTAATAGGGCAATAATGAGAATAATTACCGACATAACACGGCTGGTAAAAGGAGTAAAAGAAGAAGAGTAGAAGAGTAATTTTAAATTGTATATTTTATCCACCCCCCCTTCCCTCAACAATGACCCCATGCCTTTTTTTGCACAGTATTACTATATTACCCATTGAAATTCTCAAGATTATTTTTTTTGTATATAATTTTTTTTTCGTATTTTGGTGGTCATGAAAGGAGACAAGAGAGGAAGATGTATCTAAATCACGTATACTATACATGTTCTATGTGTTCCTCTTTTGTACGGCCATGTCACTGTATACGTGTCTTTCCTTTTTTCTTGAACAATCATTAATTTGATGGAGAACATGGAGGAGAGTGATAATGGCCTACATTTCTCATTTGCAATGGCGATGGATGTGATATGGCGGTGATGATCATGATGATAGCCATTGTCGTCACCATTTTGGAGACAATTTTTCCTCTCGATTTTGTTATACTGACAAGTAATACATACTTGCCTGCCCATTTGTTGCAGGAGACATGGGCCACGTTTTTGGATAATCTCATCCAAGCGATCTCTATTTTTGCTATTTATACATTTATAGAATAATAAAATGAAAATTTTATAAGTACTTTACAAGCTTGTCACATCTTTAGTGCGTCGAAGGAATTCGTTAAAAAAATGGGCTAGGACGTTTTGTCTCGTTAAAAGGAAGCACGTTAATATTTATGCAGAGGGTCTCTTTTAGGAATGTATTGCCTTCTTTGAGCACAATGGCCCATTGCTTAGAGCAATGTACTGCAAATGTCAACATGGACGAATTTGTTTATACCGTGCTATAATTATGTACAAGCAGAGAGATAAAAGGCAAAGTTGGTGTACGTACTTGGTAGTGTGTTAACAGAAAAAGTTAGACGGCACACAAATATGCATTTGGTGTAAATATAACACCGAAAATTTCCAAGGTAATTAGCTATAGTAATATGTGTAAACTGGAGGCAAATTTAATTTTGTAAGTTATTAATTAATTATAACACAATTTTTTATTTGCAGTAGTAGCAGTTTGATACGGCTAAACTTGTCTTAACTACAAAAAAATGGGACATGCTAACAAGGCCGAGTAATTAATGAGTTATAATTAGCACCTAAATTCACGCAGCGGCGGCAGAACACAAAATATTTTGAGCCCATGAAATTTGCATGTGTTCTGCCGCCGCTGCGTGAATAAGTTTTCGTTATTTTTGTATATTTATTTTTTATAAACGTTTAAATTAACTTTTGTATTTTCGTACATTTTTTAATTCGCCCTGGTTTTTCTGCTGTCGGAATCGATTCCTTGTAAAACACAGTATTTATAATGTGTTTTAAAATACAGATATTAATATTTTTTGCTATACGACATACCTAAAATTCTCTGCTTTTAAAGACAGTAGCCAATACTTTACTTCAGATTTCACAAATACTCGACACAAAAGCAAAAGTAAAAGGGCTTGAAAGGATTTTTGTAAAAGAGAAGATTACAAAGCAGAAAAACCTCAAAAACGGCGAAAGGCTTACATCATCCATTGGACAAAGGTATGTACCTATACATGTAAACGTTCTAGGATTATTAGCGGTTTCATTGATTATTTACACCCAGAAGAGTACCACTGTACGATATTTGCTCAAACACCATCAGTCTTGACTGACAAGGGAAATGAGACCGAAGAAATTGTTATATAATATATTACAATTTATATACATATGTATATGGTATATAGAAATATTACATGAAAATTGTACTCAAACAGTGAGTTCATTTTTATACCAAAAGAGGTAGATTGACAAGAGGATGCGGATCACGGATGGATGGTGGTTTGGCAGGAAAAGTCACAGAAAAAAAATTGACAGACACGTTGAAGGATGACGAGGATCATTACACGGCTATTAGATCAAAATCTTTTGTATTGATATCACATACTACTACCCTTTTGGCAAGTCTTTTCCAAGGAATGTAAACCATATTAAATAGCATGTACGTACATTATGTAATAAACATGTACGCATATATCTATTATTGCCATTATTGCCCCATTTCCAAAGATATCAAATACGACATATAATTTTTTTTAACTATACAAATTGAATCGCAAATATATAGAGGAGGAACATATAAGGCATTTTATGCACATTCCCACCTGTATTATAGATCTCCCCAATTTTATAGTGGCACTTTTACACACAAAAACATGTGCGTGAATTCAATTTAGTAATTTTTGCAACCAAGCAATTGTCCTTTTGTATCCCTGGCCCCGCACAATAATAATTATGACAAGCACGAGAGAGAAGGGTGTCGTGTGACAATGTCGTTGACGATGAGACGAGGGTTAGCACCAAAAAGGAGTGTATTATTATGTGATTTGAAGGGAACCAATCAACCAGAAAATGTTTTTTTTGTATTATGTATTATTATATACATTATAATGGATGTACTTTAAAAAAAAAATTGTCCTCACCAGTGACAATCACTCAAAATTTGTGAACACACCAAAAATAATTTGCGTGGGGAGGGTCTGCGTACGAGACGGTGAAATAACCCAGGAAATAAACCTTGAAATGAGAGTTTTTCTTGCTTCTGTATACGAAAGGAAAGACGAGACGATAAACAGGATGGCACCATTGATACGTTCGGTTTTTGTGTAATTTAAAAAAAATCCAAAATAATGATTCTTTTGAAGCAAATTTACTTTCAACAAAGACAAGGGGGAGACTTATTTCGTTGAACAAATAAAAAAAATTAAAAAGAGACTATCGAAATGAAACCGATCGGTTCGAGGATTGGAATACGTGTGATCGAAATTACATCGAAGCACTTTGAGATGTCGATACTCATCTTTACAATCTGTGATCTTGGATCGATTTCTTTTCTTTTTTAACCGTTCAGACCTTCACATCTAATGCTCTTGATCTTCTCGGCATTATTGATATTTTTCATCTTCTTTTGATGGTCTTGGCGTTTTTTTTACCAAAAAGTTCTTTGCTACTAGTGTATAGAAAAAAGTCTATCAACAATCGAAGGTATAACCTGCCGTTGAACTAGGTAGGATTCATCATTTGTTAAGACTTTTTTGGGCAATTTCCCATTTAGTAGATTTTAAGGTAGCATGGTGAATGAGATTCTCCACCGAAATTCTTTTTATTACCTTTTCAGTTCCCTGTCATACCCTAAAAAAGCGTTGAAATTATGTCTCAACATTACATCAAAAAGGTTTTAGTCAAATTGCCACCAACGTACACAAAAAAAGTGTATATACACTTTAATTTTAATAACCTGCATGAGTCAGAGTAAAAACAATAACTGGTGATAATTGCCAAATCTGTCAGTAAAACACGTTATTTATGACTTACAAAAGTGGTAACCGGAATCCCACAGTTGATTTCATATTCGCTACTGCAATAGATATTCACATATACATATATGAACTAATATGTACCATTTTTATTACCTTACAGGAAAAACAGCGTCTTTTATATTTATTCAAGTTCAAGATTTGTCCAAAACCAATTTGTGATATGAAACCGGGATTTCTTGACAGCATCATTCAATCACCCGGTGAATTGATTTTCGCATTAGCTTCACAAATGGAAATCAATTTCTTCCTCAACATTTTACTTAAGAAGATCTATATAGTTCAGTACAAATGTTGCTACGATCTTATGTCCTGTAATGCAAGATTTAATTTAGAATATGCCTTTAGTTGCAAACCTTTCTTTTTTTTGCGAGTCTCCCTTCAGTAAGTAGTATTTTATATTTTATCTTTGCCCAATACCCGTATGTATTGCTTGTATTCTGCTGTTAAAATTTGAAAAATTCGTTTGTGAAAGTGATAAAAATTACTGCCATTTAATTATCCCATTTTACGAAAATATTTCTCGTCGATACGCTTCTTATGACAAAAGAAGGAAGCATAAAAGAATTGTTTACATTGACATTTCGAAAGTCAATTTTCTCCCTGAATTTCACCAAAACGATGAAAAATTGTCTTTTTATGTTTTGAGAAATAAGCCTGATTGTTTGTTTGCACTTCATTGTGATTTGTTTGTATTTTATGAATAGGCTCATTTCTTCTGGTTGGCTCCAAATTTGTCGTGTCAGGCGAAAAAATCATCCGCTTTCAAGTTTGAATGACAGGTGAGCTCATATTTCTCGTTACTATACATTATTGGCGCCGTAGCTAATCTGATTATCTTTACAAATAGAAAATCCTTTGAATGTCTGGATGCCCAGAGAAACGGAAAATTCCTAGTTTTTTGAACGAAGATCCTCAATAGTATAATTGTCATAAAGACTTGAAATAAGTGGATGGCGATACTAATCCCGAAGCAGAACGGACATTATTGGATTACAAGAAGAATTTATGTAAAGAAAAGGATTGCCTGTCATGGACACTTGTGGATTAACTAAAATATTGTCTGCTATTTTCAGGTAGGAAAAAGCCACCTGTTGATATTTCTGAGAAAGAGAGCTCTGAATAAATTTTGAGCTCACCCTATTTATGTGTGTGTGGTCATTGTGAAGAAGACAAACTGTTTTACTGTTTTAACAAGACTTTTGACATTAACCCTTGCATGGTCACTTTTAAGGGGGATCCTTATTTGTTGTTGTTTACCTGCTCAATGTATTGTATATTTTAATTAAATTATGTATTTATTATGTGCGTTGGCACCATACTGTTTGTTGAATTCAAAGTCACAGACAGAACTTGACCATTCAACGAGTGACGAGACAGAACATGTTGGGTCCTGGATGTTGTTTAATATTCTGGAAACGTTTTATTGTGTCCGTCCAATAATAATAATTACCATTTTTTTTGTCTTTATATAGAGGAATACCTATAGATGAATCAGTACCACCATCACTTTGAAAGAACTTTGGTTGGGGTCACAGGAAAACTGGTGATGGACATACATTATTGTAACCACGTATTTCCATTCCAAAATTTTAAAGGATTTCCTTTGAACTTCATTTGAATACAATCCCATCAAAATGGTCTTTTCCTTTTGGCACCAACTAATAACGTCGTCTGTGGCTTATTATTACTTTAAGTCGCCAAACATTTTTAATGCCAGTTCAAATCATAACAAGTGTCACCTTCGCATTCACTTTTTTTTAGAAATTATACATATACATTCACGAAAACCAGAAAGAAATACTTATGTAAGCAAATTATTTTATCCCTCAGAATTTCCTCAGTTACCTCTTGAGTGACCACCGGCAATTTTTTCACACATGCGATTTTATATGAAGAATAAAGAAAAAAAGGATGATGACGAAAATCAAAGGAAAAAACCAAGTTCACAGGCAAGCAATTCTCAAGGTTCAGAACCTTTACCTGTCAACAAAGACTTGCAATCTTCTTATCAGGAGAGGAACCAACGCTCTCTCCATCTCGTTGGAATTTTTGTGTAACCATCCAAAGGGCAAGTAATTTTTAATGTATCTACACAATTTAAATATACAATCATATGACAGATTTTTATGGGTTTTTTATATATTATGTAATTTGTGTACGAAAATGTATGTGTATATCCTTTCTCTGGTGATTATGCTCAACAACTGTACAATTTCCGTCCATAGATATTAGATATTACTAGCGGAAACATGTTAAAGTTTTAAAAACATGTGTGGGGTATTTACAGGCATTGGTTGTTTAATAACCGTGATTTTCCGGACGCACATTAGTTTTATCATTAAAATGTTTTACTCTTGTTACTTGCTCACGCACATTGGGAAAATTACGTCCAATTTTATCTATTTACTATCAGCACCTTTTAACCATCGTGTGCCAATGTGTCAAAAAAATGTCTCCACTCCCCCTTTCTGTAAATATGTATTTTCTTGCTCTTTCATGGTTGTATGTATATGAGCTGTTTTGAAACGTCCTTTTCCTTTAAAATGTGCGTTTATAGAAAAATAATAGTCATAAATATTATAATCATTTTTTGTAACTGTAGAAAAGCACAAGGTTTTAGTCCCTCCTTGCCTTGCCGCCTTCTACCTGTACCTATAGCAAACTATGTTGGACCAAAAAACGTGCTCTTTCCAAGACCCACCGAACAAAAACATAAATGTGTATGCACCGTACCGTTTGGAAATATAGATATAATTAGTCAGTGATTTTTTTTTTGAATATTTAAAAAAAAACTTAAAAGAAGAAAAAAAATTAAATAAATGTGAATGACTTTGTCTGTGTGCAGCATGGACCTCGGCTGTAAATAATTGGGAAAATTCCCATTATGTACAGGGAGGAAAGGGCCGAAAGGGTTATGTTATTCATAGTTTTGTCTATATGCCATGTGGTTTGTCAGTAGGATATATTCATTTGACTATTTACTTACTACGTAAACAAAGGAACCCTGACTTGTTTACAATGATTTTTCACTCTTTCACTCTCTCTCTCTCTCTCTCTCTCCCTTTTTACACTTGTCTGCCTTTGAGCGCGTACATATTTACTGGTGTACAAAAGTAATTGAAGTGTATCTATTATAGAGGTTCGTGCCTTCATTATTATTATTTTGTGTGTATATGACGACGTACAGAACGAAAGGGGAAAAACTCCTTGGAAAAGCTTGGCGAAACGCGACCAAACTATTGAAAAGTAATTTGAATCCATTTAACTTTGTTCCATCCTCGTTCACATTAACAATGGAAATTGTGAAGTGTATTTTGTACAATGTGGATACAGAAGACGGAGAGAGAGAGAGACAGAAGGGGATAAAGAATATATCTAATACTAATGTGCAGCCAAACATGGAGACCGCTAAATCGATTACTCATTAAAAGACTTGAAATTGATTTCATTATTATTAGCTCCTCTCTCGCTCTCTCTCCTTCCTTTTTCAATGAATGAACAGATTATTTTACGTCAAACACCTCGCCTGTGTACTTTTGTGTATATGTACACATTGTCTTAATTTGACTACTAAATTTACTATTGTTGACGATCTAATGTATGCATTTTTTTTTCTCTTCACGCAAGGGTCATCCACTATGCCTTTCCCTCTCAAATACTATATTATGGCTTGTTATATACCCGAAAGATTTCACCTTGTCTGTGGCTTGGGGCGATAAATTTGTGGCAAAATTTTCAAAAGTGGAAAAATGTTTGAGAAGTAAACTTTTCATATGATTCTCTATCGCGCTAAGTTCCTGGTAAAAATATGCTTATTTTTGTTTATTTTTTAAAAACTAAAACAATGCCGTGTGTAATTTGGCCCAAAACATTGTGTATCCATATTAATTAATTAAAACCATATTAAATACAGAGAGACCACATCCGAAATACAAGACACGCGGATTTTGTCTTTGAAATGAAAAACAAAAGCCGTGACTTACGAACCATGAAATCACCGTGGGTAATTGATTACTATGTCGCAGTTGGGAGCTACGCTAATAGTAAATGGTGGTAAAAATATTTATTGTCGCCAAGTACGTATGTGAATGTGTAATAAGTATGAATTACAATTTATAAATACTCTTGAGGGTGCCGAGCCGCCTGTCGCATTCATAAATAGAGACTGAGAGAGAGAGAGAGAGAGGAAGAAATTGTTATTTTATTATCTCTCCTTAAGAGACGTAAGTTGACTTGTCATGAGCTTAAGGTGTAGGATATGATACATTGTAAAATGACACAGTTCGCAGTTACTTTGTATACTTATTCTTTAAGTATCTACTGTGTAATAATTTAGAATTCACCGACAGTCGGACACGCTTCATCGTCCGTGTGAGTATTATGTATTATGATTATGACTTATACTGCGGGGGCCAATTCCTCAATGACTTCTTGTACCCATAGCTTTAGTGAGTGTCTGTATTTAAATACAAATGTCTTTATTTAAATGTGGAACATGTATTATAATTGTCAAAACATGAAGAATGAGGCGCAGTCAACGATACTTTCTTTTCTTCCTCCGCCCACTACATGGAAGTTGTAGTGACAAGCCCTTTATTCCTCCTCTGTCTGCCTCTTCCATGTCACCTTTCCAGCTGTCTTTCACACACGTTTGAGTCTCTGCTTTCTCCACTTCTATTGCCGTCCAGCTTGTGCTCTCCTCTTTCTCTCTCATTTCCTCCGTACCCTTCTTTTCCTCTTCTCTTGGTCTCCTCTTTCTCTCTCTTCGTCTCTTCTTTCTCTCTCTTCGTCTCTTTTTTCGCTCTCTTTTCGTGTTCTCTCTCTCTCTCTCTCTCTGTTATCGTTCTCTCTCTTTATGTTATTGTACTCTCTCTCTCTTTGTCCGCTCTTTCTCTCTTTTCGCGTTCTCTTTCTCTCATTCTGTGTGTTCTATTTCTCTCTCTTCGTTCTCTCTTTGTCTCTCCCCTTTTGTGTGTTATGTTTTCTCCTTGTGTATTCCCGTTCTCTCTTTTCGTCTTCTTTCTCCCTCTTTTTCTCTCTCATTGTATTCTCTCTGTCTCTCTTTTCTTTCGCTCTCTCTACTGTCTTTCTCTCTCTTTCGCGTTCTCTTTTTTCTCTCTTGTGTTCTCGTTCTCCCTCTCTTCGTATTCTCTCTCTCTGTATTTCCGTCCTTCGTTTTGCCCTCTCTTTGTATTATCTGGTCTCTCTTTCGTGTTCTCCTTTGTTTTTCTCTTATGTTCTCTTTCTCTCTGTTTCATGCTCTGTTTTATTCTCCTTGTAAGTTCTCTTTTTCTCTCTTTTGAACTTCTCTTTCTCTTTTTGTGTTCACTTTCTCTCGTTTCGTATTCTCTTTATTTTTGCCTGGTTCCTTTCTGCCTTTTTACTCCTCGTTCTTCCTCGTGTCCTTTCCTCTCTCGCGCTTTTTCTGTTCTCATGCTCCCTCTGTTTCCGTCTCGTCTCTCTGTATTTCTCTCGTTCCCGGTCTTTCTCTCTTGTATATTATAACTTTATCATTTTGTCTCTTTCGCAAAGTATGCCTCCTTCACTCCTGCCGCGTCGGCATGAACTGCCTGTCCCCTCTGGCTGTATATACTAATGACAGAAACGTGGTTGTTGACATTAAAGAATGCATTGATTGATTTCTCGTATGTGTACATCGCAGGTGTATCTACCCTCCAATTTGGAAGGTGCCCCCAGGCTGCTATCAAGACATTTGATCACTGCCATACATTTGGCTAAAGGCCCAACATGTGCGACGATTCTCAGCTGGTAGGGCTTTAGGAACAGTGGGATAAGTCAGTTTGCCGTGATGCAATCAGGTAATTGTTAAATGGCTCATTCTGCTTCAATTGTCACGACTTTTGTCAATTAAATGTGCCCGTTATTCCTGTACGAGATTTTGTTCAAATGAAAGTAATTGTGTAATCTTTGAGTCGGGGGTGTTCCAGTGGCTGTGACGGATCTTGGTTTTAATCTTTTATCTATTAATTTAACAAAGTGTATACGGTTTCATTGTACTTTTTTTTGTGTGCTTGAACTATATAGGAAAGGCTGTAATACAAAAAAGAGGAATTTCTTGCGGTGAATGTGGAAAAGGTTAAAGTAATTTTTTTTTTGGATAAATACTTTTATCTTGTAAATCAATACAAAACAAGATTTGAATGACCAAAAAATCATTAGAGCTACTGAAACAGCTAAGAAAGAAAAAAGAGGTAGACACCTGAACAAAGAGGAAGTGTTATAGTTGACTAAATATTACCAAATTACCATCCACCCCCCTTTCACCCTGAGGAAAAGTAGTCGTTGTCTTTCAACAGTGTTGTAATCATAACAAATAGCCTCCTATTAAATATTTGATATACACATACATATACCCGTATATATACGATCTGTGTATAAAAGAAAGAGAAATGCACGGCAAGAATGAACCACAAAAAAAAATGGGTACAAGACCAGTACAACAAAGAGAGAAAGTATGTACACTTCTCTAGTACATATTTACCCATGCAAAATGCATCGACTCTGAACTTGAAATACTTTTTCATGGCATGGGGAAAGAAAGGGAAGGAAATCGTGACAGAAAATTCCTGGTTTGGGAGTACATATGATGCTAAAGAGGGAAAAGTTAACAATTAATTTGTTGTAGCCGTGTGGTAGTTCATGTTTTTCATGTAACAACAAACAACTTTTATTTACTGTCACCCTCCGTGAATATGCGTGCGGCCTTTTTTTTTCCACCATTTGTAATCCGCCTGCGAGCAGAATTTTGTAAGAATTCTTTCGTCCTTTATTTGTATAATTTTTGCAGGTGGCAGAATTTGTTTTCTTTGCCAGTGAATAAGCGTGCCACATTTTGGGACTGAAAAGCTGAACTTCCCGCAATAAATTTTGCCGTTTAAGTGTCAGGTGAATTTTTAGGGAAATTTTTGTCTCATTTTTCTTGTCTAAATTTACTCTTCCTGTACATTTTTTTTTCCTTTTTCTTTTTATTGCTAGGTACGTAATATTGTCCACATTTAGAACCTCTTGAAGTTTAGCCTTCCATTTTCGTCGTTTCTCTTCTAATTCGTGTCTTTCCTTTCCCTGTCCACGTACCTCCGTGAAAAATGGTGTGGATTGTCTCTCTACGCCCCAATGATGTCATTGTTGCACTAAAATCCTTCTACCTATACATTTTTTTAAAGAAATTCTCAATTCCTTTACAATGAATAAGTAAGGGAAGGGATGAGCAAAAAAAACCACCACTCCTTTCATTTCCTTTGGTTTTTTTTTTCATCCCACAACATTCAGAAAAAAAAAATTAGAGGTAAATGAGCCTCTCCTCCCTTTAGTATGATGCAATATTATGATAATAATGTCTTGTTCTAAATCGCCAGCCATCTCTCTCTTCTTTGAGTCACAATCAAACTGCCGCCCCTGTTACAGTGTTATTGCTCCCAGAAATATACCTGAAATAATACGGAATACAGAGTACATTGATGTAGCCGTGTATTTTCCGGAATTGACACACACAATCTCGGCCCTACTTTTGGCTGGTGTTGGTTAGTTCGAAAATGTGCATGTATAAACGTCTTTTTTTGGTCATGTAATCCACTGACAACAAGTAGGTAGGTACTTTGTATCTGTTTGCCCCCACTCCAATCTTTAATAGCCAAGGTGGCAGCAGTTGTATAGGTTCCTAATAGTTAAGTATAAATATATATGCACAATCCACCCTCCCAATGTTTCATAAATTATTCAACACTTTTGTGAGACATTTTTATTTTTACTGTACTCCGCTGTTGGCGTACGATTGATACCATATAGCCATGAGAAGAATATAAGGATTTTCTCTGGGCAGATTTTTTTTCTTGGAAAAAATTGACTCAGAGAGAGAGAGAAACTTCGCCAAAAATGAAAAAATACATGTATTGGATAACGCATCAATTACATCTATTTCGCTGTCTCTCTCATGCGTCTTTCACTGTCTCTCTCACTGCTTTCCCCTTTATTTTCTCTTTTTTGTTCAATCCCTAATTTCCTCTCTCGCTCTCTGAATCTCTCCGCAGATTACATTTTTCTCTCTCGGTCGCCTTTCTTTCAGCCGCTTTCCCTTCTTGTCTCCCCCTTCGCCTCTCTCGACTTGTCTCTTTCTCTCTCGCTCGTTCTGCTCTCTCTCCCTTTCTCTCTCTACAATTTCCTTCCTCTCTCTACAATTTCCTTTCTCTCTCTACATTTATCTTACTCTCTTTTTCTCTCTTGCTGTTTTCATTCCTCCTTTCTCGCTCTCTTTGTGCTGTTTTAGTCTCTCGTTATACTTTTTCATTTTTCTCGCTCGCTGTTTTTCTCTCTCGCTGTTTGTACTCTTCATCTCTCTCTCTCTCTTTCTGGTATTTCACTCTTTAGACTATTTTATTTTTTTCCCACTCTCTCTGTCTCTCTCTCCTTCTACTGTTTTGCTTCTGCTCTCTCTCGTTCCTTCTTTTCCTCTCTCTCTCGTACTATTTTTCCTTTTCTTCTCTCTTTCTCCTTCTACCTTTTCTTTGCTCCTCTTGCTCCTTCAACCTTTTCTTTTCTTCTCTCTTTCTCCATCTACCTTTTCTTCTCTTCCTTTCTCTCTCTTTCTCCTTCTACTTTTTCTTCTCTCCCTTCCTCTTTCTTTCTCCTATTTTTTCTTCTCTCTCTTTCTCCTACCTATTCTTCTCTCTCTTTCTCTCTCTCTTAGCTTTTCTTCTCTCTTTCTCTCCTTCTACCTTTTCTTCCCTCTCCGTCTCTCTCTCCTACATTTTCTTCTCTTTTTCTCTCTCCTCTCTTTTCTTCTCTTTTTCTCTCTATCCTCCCTTTTCTTCTCTCTCTTTCTCTCCGTCTCCACTACCTTGTCTCTCTCTCTCCTTCTACCTTTTCTTTTTTCTTTTCTGTCTGTTTTTATTCTTATCCTCTCTCTCTCTTATTATATTTCCCCATCTTTCGACTTTTTTCGTCGTATTTTCGTTCTCTGTTTCCTGTTTCCACTCATTCTCTTGCTTCTCCTTCTTTGAAATTCCCTTACAATCCCGCACGTTTTAAAAAAAATATTTCTCTTTGTTTTTTCTTCCTTCCTTTCCCTCATTTTGTCTCCTTTTCTGTCTCTATATCCTCTCTCTTTCAGTTTATCCTACTCCATCTCCTTCCCTGAAGTTTATGGTCCTCACACTAATGGGATTAAAGTTCTATGAGGAACCCCGAGAGAAAAGCTGTAATGACTTTATTGTCATATAAAGCACTGCACGATTACTTCTCACCCTGCCATCCATTTGTTTTTATATCTCACGTATGGTTTTTTATGACTTAACCCTGATCATGGTTAACTATGAACCCCTAAAAATCAATGGGCAAAAAAAAATGACCTATTGAATAGTATACATAAGAAACAACCATAACAATTTCTCACAATTTTACCAATGTCCTTTCCTTCAAGTTTATATTTGTGTGATTTATTTTCTCTCCCTCTCCTCCTTCACATTATCATCATCCCAATTATTTGCTTGATTTTTTGATCGGAACCTTAATGGGAATTTAATTCAAGGTATTATACAGGCATACAGCAAAATCCATTGACATGTGTGTACACAGTATGAAATAGTATGGGTTTTCTCTCCTTTTCATTACCGCCAATTGATTGTGATAAAAAAAATTTGTGGGGATACGTGTGATGGTAATTTAGCTATCACTGGTATTTCATCCGTGCCAGTACTTGAGTTATCCTTCCAATTGTTTTGTATGTTGTATAAAGTACATTTGCGTTGTTAATAATTTTTTAATTTTTTTTTGTACAGATATTTCGCATCTAGTGTCCAAATCGTGAGAATGACACTAACAATCAGAAGACAAGAAATTTTGAAAAAGAAAATCACATGAACTACCTTGATTGGACTCGATTTTTTAAACTCTCAAGGATTGCTCAAATGTGAGGTATGTTCGGATGAATTTAATTTATTAAATCAGAAAATTTGTTTCGTTATTCCCCTGGCTTTTATTGCGAATCTAGTGGGACAAGTCCCATTTTCATGCGACAAGAATTGACTACATTATCACGGCTTGGTCAAATTAGCCATGCGAACTTAAAGGCAATGTCTGTCATAGACAAGCTAGCAGTTTATTTTTATGTAATATTAATAATATTAAAATACAGCTGTGTTTTTTTGGCACATTTTTTGGAAACAAACGTAGTAAAATCCGGGAAAAAATTAAAAAATGTTTTTACAGAATTAAAATTCTAAGAAGTTTAATCAGCAAGACTTTTTCTGTGTTTTTGCAACTCCTGCTAGCTCTATAATTATTAAGCTCGACCAGCCGCTGGATTCTAATTTAAATCTCCCTTCAACTCAAGATCTCCGTCGCCAATTTCTCTGTCACAATTACTTGAGAAAAATGTTTTTGTGACACTCTTTTTTATTATTGAAAAATAAAACAAGGATTGTTAAACGCTCCAAAGCATTAAAAGATGTAGATTTCGTTCCCCAACTATAATTCACATGTGAGTCACCTCCAATAAAAAGACATTTCCTTAAAGCTGAATTAAATAATCACACATATAACTTTATATTCCTATATGTGCCTTTTTTTTACCTTTGACAGACATGGCCACACCAAAAGAAAATACGGCCTCAAGCTTACTAATTACCATTTTTTTGTGTATAGCCACTAGCTCACACATGAGTGGCAATAATTTAAATGTAAAGAAAAAAAAATCATTGTAGCATGCCCTCAAACGCTTCGATTCCCGGATATGAAAATATTTTTTAAAAACACTATTTTTTTCATACATTATGACTCCCTCACATTGAAATTTTTTTTACACGCTTATTTCACTATTTAGATCATTAAAAGAAATCAAAATGGTTTAAAAAGCATGACAAC
Source organism: Disparrhopalites patrizii (assembly GCA_034698585.1). Taxonomy (NCBI): domain Eukaryota; kingdom Metazoa; phylum Arthropoda; class Collembola; order Symphypleona; family Sminthuridae; genus Disparrhopalites; species Disparrhopalites patrizii. The sequence goes on from JAQGBT010002231.1 coordinate 22,337, forward strand.
ATTCTTGCTATAGAGGAAGAACACACAAAGGAAAGATTGTACCAAAAAAAAACAAATGAGTTGAACATACAAAAATGTGTGGTGTACAGGAAAAAAAATTATGAGAAGGAACTGTAACAGGAGCAACTAGTCCAAGATTGACTAATAGAGTAGCCATTGGTCATTGTTGTGGTCATGTCATGATTGTTTTTTTGTATTGTTTTAGACATGTCCAGGTAGGTACATAGAAAAAAATTTTGAACGGAGACATTCGATCCACATGAATTTTTTTATTGACTTTTACATGTGTCCTTTCAAGTCAGAGCTTCTTGATGTCTCTCTTTTTTTTTTATGGGACAACAACATTTTTTCTCGGGATTTTTTTCCCCAGTGTTTGCTCACTCTCAACAAGGCCATGTGGTCTTGGTCATAACTTTTGGGAGAGAAATATATTTATATGGATGGACTCTTTTTTCTCACTCTCTTCACAGATTAGCCTTTGGAGATGGTTCGTCATCCTTTTTTTTGGGGAACATTGTTCCATTTTTTTAAATGGGCTTTTTAAACCAGATTCTATGCCAATTTTTCTCAGATGAGTCCTCTCTGCGGGGTAAAGGCCATGGAAATGTCTGTGCATTTTGGCGAATTCCATCCCCTACTAATATGGTATGACTCTGTATTTGTATTTATTTGTGTTTTGAAAAGGAATTATTTGGATCTAGATTTGTAGACCGTTTCAAATTCCGTGGGTGAAGGAGCAAATCTGATTATTTCTCTGCAACCCTTTAAACATTAATACCATTCCCTTCTTAAATGCTTTGAATAGCTTTAACGTCATTTTTTGGAATTTAATGTTGTTCCTAGGCGCGTTATACGTAATAGCTAAACGTCTCACACTGTCGTTTTTGGCTATTAGCAACATAATCAATGGAATTGAATGTTGCACGGCTATTTTCCTATAACCGTGTAATTACTTACGAATTTAATCCCAGTTTAATATTGTTTTCTTTTGCATAAGAGCATACACTGGCCACTAATTATTTCGTCACTTTTCCAAAAATAAAGAATTATGCCAACTATTCCAAGGCCATGTTTTGAGCAAGGTTAATTCAAAACGAAAACCAACAATTTTGGAGACGTACAAAAAAGGGAATTCATATGCAGAAAATACAAATGCCAACTGAAAATCGACTGCGCGGGCGGGCTAATATTATATCTGCATTTTTTGAGGAGATGATTTCACAATAAAATCCCAATTTTATTGTCATGCTAATAACCAACAATAACCCATGCTTTTGAGGGTGATTGGAGTCTTAAAGGAACCTTAAATAATTTCATTTTAAAAAAAACGCCAGTGAAAAAAAACCAAGCACGAGAGCTGAAAATGGGAGAGTGCACGAAAATCATGAGGTGTTTGTCTAAATTTAAAAAAATATATTATTATTAACTCCTACATGTGTAATTTTTTTGGTCATTCTTTTGTCTTCGACAGGTGAAGACATGGAGATTACCACAGACAAAAAAATGTATAAGGGCCAACTCCAAAAATAAACCACGATTTGAGGGGATAAATTACGGCAAACAAAAGGCAGACGCAAAAATGTCCAACAACCCTTTTTTTGGTAAAATCACATTATTTACATTTCTATTGTTGGAAGAGAGCTCGTGCACAAGGGATTTGGGGGGATTATCTCTTGGTAAAAAAATAGGGGAAATTACAAAATTGTGGAAAACATATCATTTCAATGTCCTCTGGCATCCTTGGTTCATTTTTTGGGCAGATTTTTGTCACTTTCGGAGTATTTTTCCACATTGAAATGAAAGCGAATGGAAAAGATATTTCTGGGGGAAAATTCCCCGGTGATAACGTCCGCCGTTAAGAATTATTGTTGGATCATTAACAATGGAAACGCAATACCACCAAGAACCAAGAAAGAGACCAGTAACAGAGGGAAAAAGAGACAAAAAAATTGTGGTATACCCTGTGATCTCTCCCGAAAAGAAAACGATTTGTCTCTATCCTTGAACAACAAAGATCGTTGACGAAGAACGTGCTACGAGGATTTTCGATGTCATTTTATATCACAAAAACGAAAAAAAAAAGAATCGCGGAATTTTGTCCATTATTAGTCATTCTGTAATAGTGTATGTAGTAACCAGCAAATTCCTGCTTAATTGTCTTGTGAAATAAATCAAAGTCACTCATCCATCCCCATGATGACGTGGGTAATTCTTAGGAAAAAAGGTACAATGAACCGGAACTGGCTCAACCGGAGTTTCCTGCCGCCTGCCATTTTCATGTGAAAAGAGAGAAAAAAAAAGTAATATGTTACAGTATGACCGCAACGTCTTTCAAGTAAAAATTATTTCTAGGAATCACTGACAAATTCATGCTGATGTCTGAATAAAACAGGTACATACTATCTTGTCTGTTCGCATTTCTTTCCCGTATTTCTATCCATCTTTGTCTCGCTATTTGTTTTGTCAATCTGGCTACCTTTTTGTGGTCAGCTTTCTCTCTGTATTTCTTGCTCTATTTTCTCTTTCTGTCTCCCAATCTTTTTCGCTGTCACTATATTTCGTCTTGCATTTTCTCTCTCTAAATAGCTCTTCCACCATCTCTCCTCTCTCGCGCAATCTCTTCTCTTTTTTGTATCTTTTGCTCTTCGGTTCTCGTGTCATTTCTCTCACCTTCTTTTTCTGTCTCTCTTGTTACCATTTTCCTATTTATTCTCGCCATTTTTCTTTTGTTCTAGGCTTTCTCTCTCTTGCTGTCTCTCTCTCTTTCTCTCTTGCTGGCTTTCTCGCTCTTGCTGTCTCTCTCTCTCTTTCTCTCTTGCTGGCTTTCTCTCTCTTGCTGGCTTTTTCTCTCTCTCTTACTGTCTCTCTCTCTCTCTCTTTCTCTCTTGCTGTCTTTCTCTCTCTCTCTCTCTCTTTCTCTCTTGCTGTCTTTCTCTCTCTTTCTCTCTTGCTGTCTTTCTCTCTCTCTCTTTCTCTCTTGTTGTCTTTCTCTCTCTCTCTCTCTCTTGCTGTCTTTCTCTCTCTCTCTCTCTCTCTCTCTCTGTCTCTCTCA
>JAQGBT010002232.1:0-25376 GCA_034698585.1 Disparrhopalites patrizii
TCTTTCTGTCCTTTTAATTTTTCTCACTCTTTCTCTCTTTCTGTCCTTTTAATTTTTCTCACTCTTTCTCTCTTTCTGTCCTTTTAATTTTTCTCACTCTTTCTCTCTTTCTCCCCTTTTTTTTTAATTTTTCTCACTCTTTCTCTCTTTCTGTTCTTTTAATTTTTCTCACTCTTTCTCTCTTTCTCCATTTTTCAATGTCCTCACTCTTTCTCTCTTTCTCCCCTTTTTTATTCTTCTCACTCTTTCTCTCTTTCTCCCCTTTTTCATTTTTCTCACTCTTTCTCTCTTTCTCCCCTTTTTTAGTTTTCTCACTATTTCTCACTTTTCAATTTCTCTCACTATCTCTCCTTATTCTTCTTCTCACTCTTTCTCTCTTTTCAATTTCTCTCCTTTTTCAATTTACTCTCTATTTCACTCCCTCTTTACTCATTTACTCTTACCATTTCTCTCTCTTTCTCTTCTTTAGATTTCTCTTTCTTTCCGTTTGATTTATCTCTCTCTTTCTTTTCTTCTGATTTCTCTCTCTTTCCTTCAGATTTCTCTGTCATTCTCTTCTTTCTTAGGATTTATCTCTCGCCTTTTCTGTCTCTCCTGTTGATTTCACTCTCTCATTTTCTGTCTCTCCTGTTGATTTCACTCTCTCATTTTCTGTCTCTCCTGTTGATTTCACTCTCTCTTTCTGTCTTTCCATTTTTTCTCTCTTTCTCCTTTTTTATTTGCTTCTCTTTCCATCTTTCTTTTAGATTTATCTCTCCCATTTTCTCTTTCCCTCCTTTTGACTTATCTCTTTCTCTATTTTCCTCTGTCCAATCTCTTTCTCTTTGCTTCTGTCCGTTTTCTCTCTCTGTTTTCGAATTTCATTTTTCTCTCTCTTTCCATATTTTCAATTTCTCTCCATGTTTTCCTTTTTTAAATATTTCTCTCTATTTCCCTTTTTAGTGTCTCTCTCTTTCCATCTTCTGAATCTCTCCCTATTTTCAATTTCTATCTCGCTCTCCCGTTTTATCTTGGGATTCTCTTAACGTTTCTGTGTATACTGCTATCCCTTTCTGCATTGTGCTTTCTGGCTGTTGCTTTCGCTTTGTATGTTTACTTTCACTGCCTTTTGCTTTCTGAGTCTCCAAAGTTTCATCGCTTTCTACGTATTATCCACTTTCTCCCTTTTGCTGTCTGTTGTTCTTGCTATCTCTTAACGGTTTTTGTTTTCTATCTTTGTCTGTTGCCTCCTCGTTATCCTGCTTTCTATTTCTAATTTTTGCGTTCTCGCTCTGGCTTTCCTTTTCACAATGTTTTGCTTTCTCTGTCTTTGAATTTCAATTTCGTCATCTTTTGATTTCTCCATTTTATGATTTCCCTTTCTGTGTGAATTTCTATCTACTTCTATGTCTTTTGCTTTATTTGCTTACTTTCTCTTGATCAGGCTCGTGCTTCCTATTTATTTGTTTTCCAAAATTTCATTGAGTTTTGCTTTTACCTTTACGTATAGGTATTTTGTAGGTATTTTCTGTCATGAAATGGGTTCATTTACTTTAGGTATACAGTCAAACCTCGATATACCGTACCTACGTGCGTGTAACGGATTAGTACGTACCGTTAATTTTTGGAAGTCCCGGCAATTGTTACCATTAAACCTATAGTAGCATATATGCACATACCGGATCTCGGTATAACGGATATGGATTTATAACGGAGTAAATTGGAAGCACACTGACAGGGAATCTTATTGCTAATTTGAGTGCAGATAGCGGATTTCTGACGGCAGCTTCCAATTCATGCATCTCTGTGACCTCTTTCGCCAGGCATGGACAATTAAAACAATCTTTTTATATTGTTTTGTTATAAATTGGAAGAAATATTGGATTAACAATCCATTATGTGTATAAAGTAAAAACCACTTTATATACTGGATAAAATCCGTTATTCACACACCGGATTAGTATTTATAACGGATTATATCATGCACCCCCGAGAGCATCCGTTATATCGAGGTTCCACTGTAGTTATAAAACGGTTCAGGTCCAATTTTGTCAAAATGGAGATGTTTGCACCAATTGAATATATGTATGTACATACTCTTCAGGAAATGTTTGTCAAACATTTTTTAGAGGTCACTAATTGAAGAAAATATTTTTAAAAAAATACCCACATTATCTTCTTCGTTAGAATATTTGATGAAGGCAGTTTACTGTTGCTTCTTCTACGTTAGATCACATTGGAACCATAATCTCTATGCGATGTTGTGCTATTTCCGCAGCTGCTTACCCAATTTTTCCTTCTCTGGCTCCGTCTTTATTCCTGTTTATTTCCATCATATTCCTTCTCTCGTTCCCTCTGTTTTAGTTTTGCTGCCTTTTTTAAGGTATTTACATATATAAGAAACATTTAATAAATTACTATATTGCCTGTCTTCTTCCAAAACCTTTTTCTCACTTCGTCCCCTCTCCCGTCTTTTTTTTACCTTGCTCTTCCCAGAGATCCATTATCCCCCTATTTCGATGAAGGACATCTCTTCCCTAGTCTTCATGTTTTTTACATTGCCTTTTTTTTCCTTTTCGTAACATACATTTTTTATCCCTCGGGTCTTTCCTCCCCTTTTCTGTTGCATCTGTTAAAGGGGGAAGAAAGGGATTGATACATACAACCGTAAGGGGAGCGGAGAGAGTAAAAGAGATTGGGAACATATTGCTCCACTTTTTTTTTCACCCCTCAAACAGATTTGGTCTCTCCTCCCCTTTTTTATGGAGGGCAATTCCTGTAAATATTTTTGATATTTCAAGGCACATCTTTTTTGCACATTTAATTCCCTAAATTTTTTAAAAACCCGTTTACTTCCATTAAAAATTTAAATTAACTAAATGCTTCCGGAGAAATGGGATTTTAGTGCGATATTTCTTTGCTCTACGTCAATTCGATTAATAATGAAAAATGGACGGTGAATGAATCCATTTCATTATCCTTTTCACCTGGACAATTTAACCCTTTCAAAAGAGAAAGGCAGAGGAAAAATTCCTGGCAGACAAAAAAATACATTTTCTCCCATCCAACACCACTATTAAGTTCAGACTTATTTCCTCTTCGCCCAAAAAAACCTTCATCCTCCTAGAATTTTTAATGACTCCTGAAAGGCGAGAAAGGGTTATGGTCCCATGAAAAGATCATGACTAAAGAATACGTTCTTAAACTGGAGGAAAAAAGCATTTTTTTGGGGGGATTTCTGTATATGAAAGAAAAAATGTAGACATTCTCTAAATGCGGCAAGCTCATTTTTTCTCTTAGTTTTCCCTGGCAGGAATTTATGAGTTTTGAGCCCCCTCTGTTCCCCCCAAAAAAATGGGCTTGATATAAATATAATATACATGTGTGGCTTCTATGTATATGTATATATTGTAAGGCTTGTATAGGGGGAATAATAATAACAACATGGAGAGAGTGAGTTGGGTGGGATGATAGAGGAGAATTAATATGGGAGCTAATTCTTGGAAGGTGATTTTTGTTAATTAAGTGTTAATTAAACAGACGGAATGTATTTATGAGGGGAGGATTTTTCTTGGTTACTTTCACTCTTTCTTACTCCTTTATATGTTTCCATGGACGACGCTTGCTTTCTCTCTCATTCTTTTTTTTTGGCCTTCCGTCTTTGTACGTATGCACCTATGTATACACTTTTGTTCTTTCTCATGGTCCTTTTTCCAATTTTTCTCTTTGTTTTCACCGAGTCTTTTATACATTACATGTTTCTTTCTTTCCCCACATTTCCCTGTATTAATCTACTGTACAATTAGGGGTTTTCTTTTCCTTTCGTTACCTCCTTTTCTCTAATTTTTCCTTTCTTGTTTTCTCTGGAACTATTTTGCCACCTTAAGAATGATTTGGCGCAGGTTTTCTTTCTCTCCCAATGCTTTTCCCCGCTTGTACAGCTTCCTCGACTTTTCCTTTTCCTCTCGCTTTTCTCTTTCTCTCCACATCCTTCTCGCCATTATGGCTTATTTGTCTCTTTTCTCACCTTCTTCTGGATTTTTCGTGTCACTACTTTTCTCTGCGCTTTCTCCTTCTTTCTCATTATTCCTTTTCTCTGCACTTTCTCTTTCATTCTCATTATTCCTTTTCTCTGCACTTTCTCTTTCATTCTCATTATTCCTTTTCTCTGCGCTTTCTCTTTTATTCTCATTATTTCTTTTCTCTGCGCTTTCTCTTTCATTCTCCTTATTCCTTTTCTCTGCGCTTTCTCTTTTATTCTCAATATTCCTCATATTTCACTTTCCTCTCTTCACAACGCTCTCTTTTCTCTCTTTGTGTTTCGCGTCTCTCTCTTTTCTCTCTTTTTGCTCGTCTCTCGTTCACCCTTTTATTGTGCTGTCTCCCTTTGGCTTTCGTTTCTGATATCTCTCTGTTGCTCCTCTTTCTCCCTTTCTTCTTTTGATTTGGCTTTTCCTCTTCTCATTCTCACTTTCTTCTCTTTTATCCCTTTTTTCTTTCTCTTTCTTTCTCCTTACTCCACCCTTTCTACTTTTTTCCTTAAGTTTTCCTTATCTTCCACTTGAGTAAATTTCTCCTCTTTTTCACTTTTCGTGTATCCGCTATTTTTGGATAATTGTACGTAATTAAACGCCATTTATTCATTCAAAACATATTGTTTTAAGACAACTACAAATACAGGTAAGTCAGAGACCTTTGCTTACGTTTCGTGGAGTTTTACTCTCTCTTTCTCTTTCATTTTATATTTTCCCTCGTAAATTTTGTTTCTCTCTTTTTCTTTCATTTTCGTCTTTCTCTCATCAATTTTGCCTCTTTTGCTTTCGTTTTCTTTTTTCTCTCGTCAATTTTGTCCCTCTATTTTTCTTTCATTTTCTTTTTTCTCTCGTCAATTTCGTCTCTCTCTTTCTGTCCCGTATTCGATCAGTATTTTATATTTCTATGATATTTTCTCCCTTTCCGTCACCTTTCCATTAACTGGCCAGCCTGTTCCTCTCGTGTCAAGATTCAAAAATTCCCTCTCCATTTCCCTCCGTAATAAGCCCCTTCCACTTGTATCTTTTCACCTCAACTTATTCTTTCCCCTGAAAATCTCACATTTCCCCCCTACGATGTATTTTCACGGGTCCAAATTCTTTTATGATCTCCCTCCGTCCGACCCCTTTATTTCCTTAGATGTCTCTTTATCTCTCCCTTCTCCTTCAGTCTCCCATACTTTCCCCTTTTGTCTCCAGACATTAGTCCGTCCATGAATTTCCCTTGGTCGCCGTGTTTCTCTGAGTGAGTTTTTGGGGAAAGGAAATCCCGTACTTGTACTATGTGAGAGTAGTATGTGTATAGAATTCCCTTCAACCTCCTCTCTTCTCCTCCTCCTCAGCGGCAGCTCCTCGTATAGAATAAATAATGCCAGGCGCACATGTGGACAATCATTATCGTAAATTCCTTCCCAGGCTTTTAATTACACTTTCATAAAGTACCCTTAATGTGACTGTAGAACGACTCAAAATTGTGGATCAAGCACAAGATAACACTCTCAAATTCTAAAATCCAATGCGAAACTTTTAAAGCAATATTACTCCATTCTCCCCCTTTTCCCTTCCTCCCTTCTCTCTCTCTCTCTCTCTCTCTCTGTCTCTCTCTCTTACTCTCTCTCTCTTTCCCTCACTCTTTCTCCCTTGCTGTCTCTCTCCCTCCGTCTCCGTAAGGACCATGTAGGATGGGCTTTGCTCCCTTGTAGGAAAGTAGGAGTCACCACCGACGGGGGAGGAGGAGGATGAGGAGGATGAGGAGGAACTATGTAAATGTCGAGAAGTACTAGGAGGAGTCATCGGGATGCGGATGTAGTTAACGGTCATGTGGACACTTTATTATTATGGCCAAATCTTCCTTTCAAATCATTTTCTATACGTAAGACCAGAAAGAGTGTTGGAGAGGGACAGAAAGAGGGAGATAACTAGAGAGGGAGAGAGAGAGAGAAGAAATGAACAGTTTTATCCCTCCCCGTTAAAAGGAGAAAAAGGAAGAGTGGAATGAGAAAGAGATCACAAATTCAAAAGTATATTAGCTTATTCCCCAGCATAACTCTTGATTATGGGTGGTGGGAGAGGATTTCATGGGATGGCGAATGGCACAGGAGGACTTTTTACAAATGTGCGAAATCTCCCTTGTCTCTCTCCCTTTCTCTCTCTCTCCCTCACTCTTTCTCTCTTGAAATGAACACCCTGTGCTGGACAATTCATTGGGTGGGGGCAATTAGGCCGGTGTGGATGCAGCCGTGAGATACGTGATGGGCGACACTTCTCTCTCTCCTTCTCTCTTTCTCTTTCTCTACCTTTCTCTCTCTTTCCCTCTTTTTCCCACTCCCACTCTTTCTCTCTTTTCCGTCTCTCTCTCTCTTTTTCTGTCTCTCTCTCTCTTTTTCCCTCTACCTCTCTTTCTCTCTCTCTTTTTTTCCCTCTCTTTCTCTCTTTTTCCCTCTCCTTGTCTTTCTCTCCCTTATCCTTCCTTTCCCTCTCTTTCTCTCTTTTCTCTCTCCTTCCCTCTTTTCCCCTCCGATTTTCTCTCTCTTTCTCTTTGTCTCTCTCCTTCCCTCTTTCCCCCTCCGATTCTCTCTTTCTCTCCCGCTCTCTCCCTTCCTCTTTCTCTCTCGCTTTGTGTCCCTCCTTCTGTCCGTTTCTCCTACTGTCTCTCTGGTTTTGTCTCGCCCTTTGTCTCTCTTTTGCTCTTCTCCCTGTCTCTCTGTTTCTCTTTCTTTTGCTCTTCTCCATGTCTCTCTCTGTCTCTCTTTCTCTCTCCTTGTTTTTATTCCTTAGCGTCCCTCTGTCTCCCTGTCTACATCGCTTCCGTTTCACCCCTCCCTCCCGTGTCCCAGCACAATCTTGCTGGTCAACAAATTTATTTTCAACAACTACTACTATATTATATGAGAAAAGCCGGTTCCCCCCGGCACTAAATATCATCATCAAGTCCTTTTGTGTATACGATATTGGTAATGACCATTGTAAACCCTCGTTGTTATGGATCTGGAACAAGCTGGCCAGGACGTGTTTTATTGTATCAAGGAAAAAAAGGGTGGCGGGGAACACCAGAGAGGTGGGAGTCCGGTCCGTGGGCCGGGCATGGGGGATAAGATAATGGAGTTATAGGGCTTTGAGGTTTCCCCTGTCACAATCTTGTTACTATTACAAAACACTGCATAAATTTGGTTATATAGGTACATAGGTATATGCAATGATTTCTCGGGATGCCCCCTTTTTCTTTGGTGGCTGCGGGAATTTCATAAAATTTCATATGGAAGGGGCATATCCAGTAATCTAGTGGAAAACGTTTGCTTGAATTCAAAAATAAATGCTGTTTGAAGTAAATCGTCAATAAAAGATTGACACATCGGAAAAATTAGAGATACCGGAAAAATTGGGAAAAATGGAGAAATCGGGATAAAGTGGCTAAATCGGGAAATATGAAGACACTGGAGAAAAATAAAAATTGAAAAAAAGTCGAGAAATTGGAAAAAATAAATTGAAAACAATGGAGAAATTGGAAAAGTAAATTTTAAAAAATTGGAAAAAATAAATTAGAAAAAAATGGTGAAATTGGAAAGTAAATTTTAAAAAATTGGAGAAACTGGAAAAGTAAATTTTAAAAAAATTGGAGAAACTGGAAAAGTACATTTTAAAAAATTGGAGAAACTGGAAAAGTACATTTTAAAAAATTGGAGAAACTGGAAAAGTAAATTTAAAAAAATTGGAGAAACTGGAAAAGTAAATTTAAAAAAATTGGAGAAACTGGAAAAGTTAATTAAAACAAAATTAGGAGCAATCGAATAAAATGAGAGAACTCCGGAAAAAAAGAGGAAATTCGGGTGTAAATAGGAAGTTCGGGAAGAAATAGGAAATAGGAGAAATAGGAGAAAATGAAGAAAAAAAGGGAAATAGTGAGAAAATGAAAGAAATACAGAATTAATGTAAAAATAGAAGCAAAATAAGTGAAGAAAAAAAGAGGAAAGTGAGACGATAAGAGAAGAAAAATTCCAAATAAAAATAAACCTCTAAAAAAGCAATCGCTCCTCCTGGCCAAGAATTACGGGAGAAACCCAAAGAGAAATAATCCCAGACTGAAATCACCCTCCGCCATAGTACCAATAAAAACAAAACTCCTTAAAAAACGGGAATTGTCTCCCCGAAAGAGATGGAAATCGGAAAAAGCTGTGATGAATCCGGGAGACATTGGGAGTGATAGAGGACAGAGAGAGAGAGCAAGAGAGAGAGAGAGAGAAGAAAAAAGAGAGAAAGAGAGAGGGAAGAGAGCATGATGGATAATGTGAGTGGGGAGGTAAGCATAGTAAGCAGATGGGCTTTTAAATCGAGCACTTACTATGCGAAACTAGCGAAAGGGACGTTGGAATGATATTCATAGATCAAATTAAGTGCTGCAGAATTAAAGGGAAATTAGAGGGAAAATGGTCTCTTTCTCCCTCTCTTCCTCTCCCTCTTTCATTCTCTCTCTTTCTGCCTCTCCTCCCCATCCAAACGACTCCTGTGACTCCTCGTGCATATATTTACAGAAAAAAGGGAATCTCCATGGGTACATAGTATACTTATGTATGCACGTATGTATATAGAGACAGCAATTGTACAGCCTCTTTGCCGCAAAGGATGTAACTTACATATGATCCGTCTCTCTCTCTCTTTCTCTCTCTCTCTTTCCCTTCCCTCTCTTGTCTTTCTCTTCCTACTCGTCGTTCTCGTCGGCGGCGTGTCTCCATTAGAAAAAGTCGCGAGTATTTAGTGAGGGTGTAATAGTTTTTAGGATCCCTTTAGTATCACCATCATGTCTTTGGAGGACGTCAAGAGAGAGAGAGAGAGAGGGAGAGAGATAGAGACCAACAGACGCATCTTCAACAGAAAGGAGAGGGAGAGAGATGAGACGTGAAGGAGAAAAAGAGGCGCGGGTATAAAATACAATGTCAGAAATTGTCCCTTCCGGTTGTAAAACAATGTCCTCCCTCATCCTCTTTTCTGTCCGTCCTCCTCCCCCTCCTATGACTTTCCCTCTTCATCTCGGCCATTCACGGATCTCTCCTTCCCTCTCTCACTCTCTACCTTTTTCTCCTTTTCTACTTTCTTCCCTCTCTCTCTCTTTCTCTCTATTTCTCTTTTTCCGTGTCCCCATTCTCTACCTATTTCTGCTTCTCTCTCTCTCCTGCCCTTTATCCATTTGTCTCTTTCTTTCTCTCGACTTCTGTCTTTCATTTTCTATCACTGATGTGCCTGTCTTTGACTCTCACTTTCCCTCTTTCTCTGCCAATATTTCCCTCTTTCTCCCTCTTCCTTTATGACTTTACCTCCAACTCTATGTTTGGCCTTTTTCTTTCTCTCTTCTCTTTCTTTACCTTTGTTCTCTGTTTCTCAGTTGCTCTCTCGCCTGTCTTTGTCCCTCTCTTTCCCACCTATTTCCAACTTCCTCTCTCTTTCCATTTTCTCTCTCTAGCTGGCTCTCTCTTCCTTTCTGTCTCTGTTTCCCTTTCTTTATCTCTCTCTTCATCTTGCTTTCGGTCTCTCTTCCCCTCTCTTTCTCTCTCTTTATCTTACTTTCTGTCTCTCTTTCCCTCACTTTCTCTCTCTTTATCATGCTCTCTGTCTCGCTTTCCCTCTCTTTCTCTCTCTTTCTCATGCCTTTTCTCTCTTTCCCCATCTTTCTCTCTCTTTCTCATGCTTTTTCTCTCTTTCCCTCTCTTTGTCTCTCTCTTTCCCCATTTTCTTTCTGTGTATCTCTATGATCTTATTTTTTCTCTTGCGTTCTGTCTCTCTGTCCCTCTCTCTTTTTTCTATTTACTTTCTGTCTGTCTCTTTTCGTCCATGCAACTCTCTTTGACTTCATATCTTGTCTCTTTCGGTCTCTTACGGGCCCTCTCGCTGCCTCCATTTCTCTTGCTCTTTCTATGTTTCTCTATTTCTCTAAATTTCTTTGACTATAATTTCTTGCTTGTCAATCTTTCTCTCTGTTATTTTTCTCTTCCTCTCTGGTTAGCTCTCGTTTCCCTCTATATCCCTCTTGTTCCCTATCTCTTTCTCTCTCTCTTTCCTTTTTGTCTCTTGTTCCCCGTCTCTCCCATTCTGTCTACGACTTTTTTTGACTTCGTCTCTCTAGCCCGCTTCCTCCTTTCCTCTCTTTCCTACATCTCGTCTCTAAGCACTCTCTCACTTTCCATCTCTCTCTCTCCCTTCGCCATGCTGAACCCCCTGAAAACCCATCTTGTGTGTTGGGTCACTCGGGCTACTATTGTCATATTTTATGGGGATTTACCTTGCCTTATCAAAAACTTGCTGTCCTTTCCATCCCATTTTCTTGGGATATTACACACGCACACACTCACACGGACGTTAGAATTGCTTCCCTCACATGGACATGTACGGAGGGGAAGATGAGGAAGGACAGGGAACGACGGAGATTTTTGAAAGGGACCATAGAGGAAATAAGGGAGGAAGACAGGAGGAAGAGGAGGGGAAGAAATGTTTTTTATTATTATGATTAAAATTATTGCAATTCAATTTTTTTCCTAAACCAATCCCTGGTGGTCACTATTAATCTTTTTTTTTTGGAGGGGTGCAAGCCCTGGATAAAGAAGTTCCATTTTTTTACTGGTTTCTCTCTTTTATGCTACTCCACTTTCTTCAATTTCTCCCGTTTTTACAGCCATTTCCTGCCTTCTACCCGGTTTTCCCACAATTCTCTCTTTGCACTTTCCCCCTCTCACTTTCGTGGTTTTTTTGCTTCGTTTTTCTCCCTTTGCCCCCTCCGTTTCTTTCTATCTGACGTTCATTTTGTTCTTCTTTGTTCCTCCTTTGGGCTTCTAGTTTATTTTGCCCCGTTCCTTTTCAGATTTTTAATTACAGTTTGATTCCATTTGGAGTGTTTTTCCTGCTTTCCCCCCTTTTCCCCTTTAATTTCCCATCTCAGTTTCTTTTTTTGTTCCTTCACATTTGGTGAGCGTTGGTCAAATTCAAGTCTAGCAAAAAATACGTATTGAACTATATAAGAAAAGCTGAATTGACTTCGTCCCATCTGAGATCTGAAAAACCTCCCCTAGACGGGGTAAAAGACACCCCCAAGAAGCTCCTGGAGACGGAAATAGAAGTTGGTGGAGGAGATGGAATGACAGCGATGAGAGTTTTTAATAAAAGTTCTCCCTCCTCCCCCTCCCTTTGGGTGCTCCGAAAGGGAGTGAGAGCGACCGGGAGAGAAAAAGAGAGAGATAGAGAGAGAAAGAGAGAGAGAGAGGGAGCGAGGTGTGAGTGTCATGTGCGAAATAAATGTGTTTTGACTGCAAGGAATTCCCTCTAATAATAAACAAATAGGTGGAGAGATAACCTATTGGTAGACTCACACACTGTACATTTCCCCGGTATACATTTATTGGGAAGAAGTGAAGGAAAGCGAGAGACGGAGAGAGAGAGAGCAAAGTGAAATGGAGAGGAGGTACATTTCTCTCTGGAGGAGGATGTAGAAAAGGCGGAGGAGGAGGAGGATGAGGAGGAGAAGAGGAAGCCTCTTCTCCGGAAGAGATTGAAGTGTGCTGAGGTGTGAAGTAATTAAGGATAGTTGGAATAGTTACGCTGATTAATTAAAGTGTGGAGCGGTTGGTTCTTCCCTCTGTATGTGTCTGTTCGCCTTCCTCCTCATCTCCTCCGCCTCCTCCTCTTCCTCCTTCACCTCTCGTCTCCTCCAGGAGCTTGATGATAGGATGAGAGATCCAGGTGAAAGTGAGAGAGAGAGGAGGGAAGGGAAGGAAGGGAGGAAGTGATGGGGAAAGCCAGGGAGAGGTAAAGAGGGAAAGAGAGAGAGAAAGAGAGAGAAAGAGAGAGAAAGAGAGAGAAAGAGAGAGAAAGAGAGAAAAGGCAGAGAGCCATTTCCCCCTCCCTCTTAAAGTAGTTGGTGTGTGGCGTGTAGTGAAATTCCACTTGTCACGTCCATCGTATAAACAAAACTTGGGGATGGGTGTGAGAGAGAGAGAGCAGGAGAGAGAGCGGAGGGGTGAGAAGGAGGAGGAGAAGAAATTTCGTACAAATTTTCTCCGTTGACATTACGACTGTGACGTGACCGTTCCTTAGAATTTCTTCATTTCTTTAATTATCGATCCGTATCCATTTCATCCCTTCCATTCATATCCATCCTTCCCATCGTCCATTTCTTTTTTCCTTTCTATTTCGTTTTCGAACATTTATTTTATTTTTTCCCTCTCTCATTCTCTCTTTTCTCCCTCTTCTCTCTCCCATTCTCTCTTTTCTCTCTCTTCTCTCTCTCATTCTCTCTTTTCTCCCTCTTCTCTCTCTCATTCTCTCTTTTCTTCCTCTAACTCTCTTCTCTCTCACTATTTCTCTCTCTGTCTTCTCTCTCCCTATTTCTCTCTCTCTTCTTTCTCACTATTATTTCTCTCTCTTCTCTCTCAATATTATTTCTCTCTCTTCTCTCTCACTATTATTTCTCTCTCTCTTCTCTCTCTCTATTTTTCTCTCTCTTCTCTCACTATTTTCCTCTCTCTCCCTCTCTCTTCTCTCACTATTTTCCTCTCTCTCTCTTCTCTCAGTATTTTCCTCTCTCTCGCTCCTTCTCTCTCTTCCTCTGACTCTATAAAAGGAGGGATGCTGGTTGGTACTTTCCCTCCACCAACAGTTGAACGGGAGGGGGAGGAGGCTCTCCCTTTTTTTCATGTGTGTGTAATATTTTTTGCCTCGTTTTTCTTTTTTTCTTCTCTCTCTCTCTCTCTCTCTCTCTCTTCGTCTTCTTGTTCCTCCGTCTTTTTCTGTCGTGGTTATGATTATTACGGCCATGACTTGAGATTTCTTACGGGGGCATGAGAATTTTTGGGGTGGTTTCTGACTTTTCTTTCCTGTCTCCTCTCTTCCATTTTTTTTCTTCCCACGTGTTATGTTGTTGCTTCTCGGGCTCTCACTTATCACTGTATGTCGCTAGGTGTTCGGAATTGGCCCCTTTTTGTCCCTATTTTTGTGTTCATCCAGTACATCAGCGTTTTCGTGGATTGTTGTCAGGGCTTCAACGCCATTGGATGTTTTTCCTGTGCCGCAATAAACTTTAATTGCCATTAGTTTTAGTGTTTTTGACCTTAGCTTTGTTTGGTTCGGTTTATGCATTGCTTTATTATATGTCTCTTTCTCTTTTCGAGTTTCTTCTGCCGTTTGCCCGTCTTGCTTTTTTGAATCTTACATTTTCTCTATTATTCCTTGTAACTTTTTTGTTTTACTTTCATTATTTATGTTCTCTTTCCGTTTATCACTTTCTTGCTTTTTTTGGCTATCGTTTGCTTGCTTTTTTTTGCGTACTTTTCTTCTTTTCTTCATTTTTCTCCCTCTCATTTTCAATTTTTTGTTCTCACTGATTTTATGCTTTTTGGCTTTCTCTCTGTTTCCTTCTTATGATTTCTCTCTGTTTCCTTCTCATGATTTCTCTCTGTTTCCTTCTCATGATTTCTCTCTGTTTCCTTCTTGTTTTCTTTTTCATATGGTTTCTCTTATATATTCTTTGCCTCGCTTTCCCTTGTATGCTTTTTCGTTTTGGCTTTCTCTAGTCTAATTTTTTGTTGCGTCTGCTTTCGATTTTTTGCATTCAATTTACTTTTCCTTTTTCTTTCTCTTTTCTCTTTTCTACTTTCTCCTCTACTATTTTTTTCCACTACCATATTCTTGCCATCTGTCGATGTCTGGTCTACTTTCCCTTTTTGACTTCTCTACAACCTTTTTTCCTTTCACTCACATCTACTTTCTCTTTTTTATTTTCCTTTTTTGTCTTTCTTACCTTTAATTGCTCTAATTTAAGCCTTATTCCTTTTAGTTCATATTAGTTGCCCTGTCTCTCTTACGATGTCTCCTTATTTCCGTAACTTTCCCTCTTTCTGTGCACTTTCACCGTAATTTGTGTGGATTGCTGCATGCTCCATTCTGTAATTGCCTTCTTCTTCCCCTCCAATTTCCGACACACTCAAATGACAAAGAATCTTTCCCAGGCTGGCTCACCTGTTTTGTCCCATCCAAGATTTCTTTTTCCGTTTGATGCAGCAACAATTCAATATTCTATTTCTCTTCAATTTCCTCTCTCTTTTTTCTTTTCATCCTCCTCCGTCCAAGTCTCCATTTTTGTCATGTCTCAAAAGGAACCTCCCTTTTTTTGAGGATGTTTATACGTCCGTGTGGAAAAGGAAAAATAAAGGAATTTGATCATGTGGCTCACATTGAGAGGTTGTAGCCATTTTTGGTGTCAGAGGACGGAGGAAAGTCATACTATAACACCTTTCAATATACATTTTTTTCTCCGGCTGTCCAACATCTGCTTCTACTTTAGCATCTTACGTCTCTCTCCTTCTCTCTCTCTTTCTCTCTCCCACAAAAGTTGTTGAAAGGATTTTTTCCCTGTACGAACACATTCTCCTGCTTTTTCCTCGTCATAAACTGTAGTTGGCCAGGATGTTTTATAAAGCTAATCAACGCGCTTTCTCCGGCTACTAGGACCACTTTTCTCTCTCTCGATCGCTTTCTCTCCCTCTCGGTCGCTTTCTGTCTCTCTCGATTGCTTTCTCTCTCTTGCCTTCTCCCACCTATCAATAACTGTACAAGTGTTATGGTTATTACTGATTTTTCCTCTCATTCCTCCCTCTTCCCCCACGCCGAATGTTATGACTCTCTCAATTAACAACGGAAATAACGATCACCTTTCCCTCTTTATTTCCTGTACCTGGAAAATATTTTTTTTTGGGGGGAAAACAATTTTTTTTTTCATCGCTTTTTTAAAAGGAACGTTTTTTCTCTTGAGAAAAAAGGTGTACAAGTACAAAGTTGTATTTGTGCCAGCATGTGACTCGTGTTTATAATTTTGATGTAGGCAATTAATGACCCATTTTGCCGGGGAAATGGATACGGACGTTTTGTATGTGTGTAACGTTTTTCCCCAATAAAAATCATGCATGATTCCAGAATATAGCGAATTTTGAGTATGTAAGTTTATAATTAAGGGATACCATGGCGAGGTAAGTAAGAATAGGCAGTTGTTATAATTATTTTTGAAGTATCGTTTACAGACGGCGTTAAAGTTATACATTTATTCTGATCTACTTTGCAGAACCAATGAGGAAATTATGCATATGTTGAAGCAATTAGGCATCACCTGCACAACTGTGCAAATCAACATATTGACAAGAAATTATGAAAAAATTGACATAATCAATTAGTTAAAGTATTTCTTTAAGAAAAATTTAAAAGCTGAGTACTTGTTTGTATTCCGAAACCGAAAACGTATTAATGCTAATATTATTTTTATTTATTGCAATAATTAAAACGAATTGAATTCATTCATGACATATTTAATCATTTAAATTCGGTATAATTTTGTTAGCCTTGAATCAATCAATTTAAATTGAAGCTATGAATGTTCAATCAGAAGTATGAAATTGAAGTATCTAATAAAAATAGAATAAATGCGAATTAAGTAAAATTCTAAATAAGAACTACAGTATATATATGTTAAATTGTTTAATTCTTTTTAAAATTAATGAAATTAAATGAATAAAATATGCAAAATAGCATAATAAATGACATGTAAATAAATGACATGTAAATAAATTAAATGTAAATTAGAATTGCGTTGCCATCACGGATATTTCATAAGGATATTTTAAATATTATTTATATTTAAGGCTTTGACTACAGTTAGAAATTCTAAAATAATTTGTATGCTTAAAGCGGTGCAAGGGCCATCATATTTGCTTTTTCTTCTGGGCGGCACATTTAAAACGTAATGAATTTTTGAAACAATAATAGCGTCTATTATATTTAAAAAAAAAATTACTTGGACATCTTATTTCATTTAAAAAGAACAATCTTATAAATGCTCTTCATTCTCAGAAAATAAAACTCAGGAAATATTTTCAGTGTTTAAGTAAATCAAATTTTAAAAAATCCAATTATTAACAAGTCCATTTGCTAGTATGCATTTGTCCCTATCATATTGCAATATTCATAAGAACATCAATAATAAATCACAGAAAAGAAATTTAAAAAATTGCTTATCCTAGAAAATAAATTAAAGCAAATTAATGGCAGAAAATAAACACAAAAACCGTTTAATTTCGAGTCCGTAAAACCTCCTCACTACCCCAAATAAACATTTAGAAAATCACGAACCTGCAGAAAGCAAAAACAGCCTCAAAAGTGAAGAAAAACCAATCAAACCACTAAACACTACAACGGAATCAAACTCCCCCGAAACATCCAGACAATTCCCACAAATCTGTCAGGGGAGAAGCCACCAAAAAATTACAGGGGAATCTCTCCAAAAAACAAACCTTGAGCCCCAGGACAAAAAAGACGTCTCCCCCCCCAAAAAAAAACTTTGTTTTTGGACAAGATTGAACCCAAAGAAAAACTGGAAGGAACAACAAGAGAAAAGATACTCCTCCTTGAACAGTGATTTCCCACCCCCAAAAAAGCCCTTTTTTTTCAAGGCTTTAAATGATGCATAAAAGTGATACATAAGAAGAGTTAATACTTTTTTCTTTCTACCCCCCAAACCACCACTTCTTCTTGTTTAGTTTTTTTCTCCTCTGTCGTATTTTGCTTGAAGGGAAATTTCCCAGGGAAGTATCCCCCACGTACATCCAAAGGGAGGAAGAGGAAGAAAAAGAGGAATAAGTAGTAGTTGAGGACGGAACTGAAAAAAGGGAGTGAAGGGGAAGGCGGAGGAGGGGGAGAAGTGAGAAGGGTAAAAAGTTTGTTAGAGAGAAAGAAAGTCTTGAGAGACTAAAGGGAAAGCTGAAGAGAGAGAGAAAGAGAGGGAGAGTAAAGGAGAGATGGTCCTAGTGACATAAATAAGGCTTAAGGGACGATGGTTATCGAGTATGAAAGAACGCCAGTGAAACGTGAGAGTGACGTGGAAGAGGTCTTATTTATGTTTGGGGATCGGGGAAAGTCGCTTTCCGTAATGGAACAGGACAAGCAGAGGACAAGGGACTGGGTGATAGCACAACGTTTGCACGTCTCTGTCTCCCTTAATACGGTCCGACGTTCAAGAATGGGCTTCTCTCCCTCTCTCTCTCTCTCTCTCTCTCTCTCACTCTTTCTCTCTCTCTTTCACTCCCCCTCCTTCCCTCCCTCGCCCGACTTTTGACAAAAGCTTTTAAAGACCAGTCCCCAGAAATTATGGCCAGCGTGTAAACACCCGCCGAGGAACACACACATTTTTCCCTCTCACTTTTTCCCTAAGAAATCTTTCCCATATCTTCATTCTTTCTCTCTGTCTCTATTTTATCCCAGGACAGTCCTATGCCCTTTTTGCCTCTCTTTCTCGGGGGTGTTTCTCCTTTTTCTCTATTTTAACTTACTGCTTTGCACGTTCTTCCGTCTCCTCCTTAATTTTCTCGGGTAACCTGCACTTTTGCCTTTTAGGATCTCTCTTTCTTTTGAATTTTTTTTGCTTCCTTGTATGTATGTACTTTCCCCTCTAATTTTATATATTCTCTTGATCTGGTTTTAATTTCATTTTTATTTTCTCTGCATTTATATTTAATCATCTCTCCCTTTCTTTATTATTTTCGTTTTTTCGTTTTTCCTCTTTTTATTCTCGCTCCCTTTATTTTCTTATTTTCTGCCTTCCTGACTCTCTTGTTTCTACTTCTCTCTCTTTCTCTTTAATTTCCTCTCGCTTTGTCTTAAATTTCGTTTCTCTTTTACTTTTTTCTTATCTTTAATTTTCTTTTTCTTTCTCTTTAATTTTCTTTTTCTTTCTCTTTAATTTCCTTTCTCTTTCACTTTAGTTTTCTTTCTCTTTCTTTTTAATTTTTTCTCACTTGTTTTTAGTTTTCTCTTTCTTTTTAACTTTTTCTCCCTTGTTTTTAGTTTTCTCTTTCTTTTTAACTTTTTCTCCCTTGCTTTTAGTTTTCTCTTTCTTTTTAATTTTTTTTCATTTGTTTTTAGTTTTCTCTTTCTTTTTAATTTTTTTTCATTTGTTTTTAGTTTTCTCTTTCTTTTTAATTTTTTCTCATTTGTTTTTAGTTTTCTCTTTTTTTAAATTTTTTCTCACTTGTTTTTAGTTTTCTCTTTCTTTTTATTTTTCTCTATCTTTTATTTAGTTTTCTCTCTTTCTTTTTAATTTTCTCTCTCTTTCTGTTTTTTCTCTTTATTTTTCTCTCCATTTCCCATTAATTTTCTCTCCTCTTCTCTGTAATTATCTGTTTCTCTTTAATTTCTTCTTCCACTTTCCCTCTAATTACATCTTTCCTTCTCATCAGTTTTTCCTCTTTTTTATTTCTTTGTAATTTTCTCTTTCTTTGCCTATATTTTTTTGCTATATAATTGTTGTTTTTACTTTTTTGCATCTCAACGCCACTGGATGTTTTTTCTACGTAACAATTAGGTTCAATTAAGAATAGTTACTGTTTCTCAATGCTTGGAGTCTAGCAAAATCTGCAAGAATCGATCTACCGTTGTTTCGGTTTGATCTTGGTCTTCGTGTTTTTCTTGTTTGCCTGGTTTCTCTATTTTGCTATAAACTTATGTAGGCTACATACTTCTCGTTTTACTTTTTCTCTCTTTCTCCTTAATTTTCCCTCGCTCTCTTTCTCCTTTATTTTCTCCCTCTGTCTATCTTTAATTTTCTGTCTCTTTTACTCAAATGTCTATTTTCCTCCCTCTCTTCAATTCCTCTCTTCCTTTAATTTTCTCTCTGCTCCTTTTTTGCTTTCTCCAATCTCTTTAATTTTCTCTTTTTACGCACCTTTTCTTTCTCCCCAAATTTACTTCTCAGTCATTGTATATTCGTCTGGCTCCTTTATCTCCTACTCTTGAATTGTCTCTCTGTTGCTTTCTTTCTCTACACTTTGCCCCTGCCTCCTTCTCTTTCCCCTTAATATTCTCTCGGATAATCTCTTTCCCTAAGATCACTCCCATTCTCTTCTCTTTTCTATTTCTTTCTCCATCGTCCCCTCTAATTTACTCTTTAGTTCTCCAGAAATTGATACCTTTTTCTCTGTTTTTTTCGCATTTCCTCCCTTTTCTCATCTCATACCGTTGTTTTCTCTTTGGAACCTCTCACTTTCTCCTTTTGCAGCTGTTCCCCCTTTTTCCTCCCAGCCCCTCTTCCCTCCCTCAATCTTCCTTTCCCTCTCCCTCCTGCCCTCACTCACTCAGTCACTCACATGGCCTTCCCCCTTGATTCCAGAAAAAGACATTCCTGGGGGTGGTTGTAAGTACACACTCCAAGGAAAAAGGATGTACAAATGTGCCTATAAAGCCATATAGACGAGTATAGTTGGGTCTGGAGGAAGGAGGAACAACAATATTATCACCCACGACATTATTATCCATGAATTTCCCTCCCCGCCTGTCCAGCCCCATCCAGCAAAATGTGTGTCTACTACATCCTTCTTTTCGGACTTTGCTCGTCTGCCTATTAGCAAAGGGGGGAAAACGCGTCACTTTTCCATCATGACAACTTCCTCTTCCCCTCTCATGCATTCCTCCCCTCCATCACTTCCCTTTCATCTTCTCTTTTATTGCCAAGAAATACATACAATTTTTTTTTTCTGGAATGAATGCTGGCTATACATGAGTGCTGGCATGAAAGAATGCTTGTCTTTGTCCATTTTGCCGTCTGCGGACATCAATGGCTTTCGCTCATACGAGATTTTATATTGAGTGGGATGAACAGCTTGTGACAGGAAGGGCTTGGAACCCCAAAGATTTCCGCTGGTGAAGCGTAAAAGTAGAATATCTAATTTTAAATTTTTCCGCCATTTTATTAGTTGACGTTTTTAAATCTACTTTTATTTCTTATTAATTCCACGATAGTTCCTTCCACTTTTAAATTTTTTTTTTACTTATTAAAATTTCAATTTTTGCAGCATTTTTGAATTTCCCCCGGTATTTATTGGTAAATGCAATAATTTTTTGCCGCAATTAATTTGGTTTAATTTTTTTTTCTTTTTATGCTGGGATATTTATTCGTTTTATTATTGTGAAATTTTCCTTCGGTTTTGTCATGTTTCATTCTTTTTTCGGTCATCTTTTGCATTGTTGTTCCCGCTTCTTCTTAGATTTTTCATAAGATTTGCAATTTACAAGATACATTTGTTTAGGTTTGTCCTTGTAAATTGTATTTTGCTTTATTGATTGAAGGAACCAATAAATTAAATAATAATAATAGCTCCGAACATTTCCTTCAGTATCTTTTTTAGCTTTAAAATTCCCTGTTAGATTCTCAGGTTTTCATCATTTGTATTTCGATTTTACCACTATTTTTTTAAGTAAATTTTCCTTTCCCTAAAATAAAATCGATTGTATAGCTTGATTACGAATTTTTTGAAAGTCAGCGGGAAAAGTTGACATCTTATTGCTATAAAGTTAGATGACATTAATTCCTTTTTTCACGTCTCAAGCAGACTGGCAAAAGAAGGGGCCGAATTTTGTTTTACAGAAATCTTTGCGTAGAAGGCGGAAAGCCTATTAATTACATACGTACTTAGGAGAAAGTGTAAAAAGGAAAGAGAAAGACATTTGAAAAACAAATTCATTACAATCTCTTATCTTCACATAACCCTCAAGCATTTTAATCTCTCAAGATTTTCTCTCTTTGTCTCTCTTTCTTTCCCTCTTCCTCTTTCCTATTTTCTTTCTCTCTCTCTCTCTTTCCAATTTTCTTTCTCTTTCTCTCTTTTCTATTTTCTCTCTCTCTTTTTCTCCTTGTCTCTCTCTTTCTATCTCTCCTCATTTCCCTTTTTCTTTCTCTCTCTCTTTTGTCCTATTTCTCTCCCTCCCTTTCTCTCATTCTCTATCTATTCATTTTTCTCTCTCTTCCTTTCTCTCATTCTCTCTCTATTCTTTTTTCTCTCTCTTACTTTCTCTCTTGCTCTCTTTTTCTCTATCCCCATATTAACCCCGAAAATCCTCTTTGCCACCCTTGTGTCTCTCCCTTGGACTCGCTTTCTCCTTGCCTTTCTCTCCGTCACTCCCCTTTATCTTGCTTTCCTCCCAAGCCCTCTCTTCAATCTCTCTCTGTTCCCGGTGCCCATTTAAACCGGCGTAAAAGCCTGGAGACGAGTGTGTATATAGTTGTATATATTGTGCCCATTTCCCCCAGAATTTATCACCCCTCCCACTTATTCTCTCCCCCCTCCCTCTTTCCCTTTCTCCTTCTCCTTCTCTCTCTCTCTCTTTTCGTCCATGAATTTATTGGTACATTTACTCCATCTTAATTTATGTTTATTCGTAAATTATTTTGATTGGCAATTAACTCAAATTCCCCCGTAGAGTTTATTTCTCTCTCCTCTCTCTCCCTGGCTCCTTCCCTTCTTAAATGAAGTGAAAGAAATTTTTAAATCCCTTTTCTGTCTCTCTCTCTCCCTCCCTCTCCCTCTCTCTCTTTCCCTCTCGTATTCTTTCTCCCGCTCCTTCCCGTTCTTTTGGACTTGCCCCTCCTAAATATATCACATCCACACGCCGACAACAAATAAAACAAAATACATACGGGTGAAGTTGGCGGGGGAGGGGGAGATGGAGGGGAAGCACGTAGGAGATGGAGAGGGAATACTTGATTTTATGGAGGTATATATATAAATGCAATTTTTTCCCTCCTTTTATTTTATTCTCTCCAAAAACTGGATCATTTTACCGGGGAATAATGGCCTGGGGAGAAAGTAATTATTCGGGGATTCATGATAAATTTTGACATGTTTTTGAATTTCCATTTCTTCCCGCTCCCGGAGATTTTACAGCATTTATGAACACTTCAAATCATTTATGAACATTTCAAAGCATGTATGATCATTTCAAAGCATTTATGAACATTTCAAAGGGGACAATGAATGGCGGGAGCAAACAAATTTTTTTACCTTCACCTTCATGGAGGAGAAAGTGGCCTTTTTCTGAGGGGAAATAAAAATCTCCTGGCCAAGAAAATAGAGGGAGATAATACTCCCAAGGAAAGGTGTTAAATTCCCATCAAGCCAACCCCAAGGAAAGGAGAGGAGATCAAATAGTTCCAAGGATGGAAAAAGTCCTATAAAAGAAGATTCAAAGAGAGGGAAAAAGTGTGACGGAGTGCAAAAGAGAGTGAGAGAGAGAAAAGATTCAAACTCCGGAAAAGCATGTCATAAAATCAAAAGAGTTTTTTTCCCTAGCAAATATGAGGAGTTGAAAGAAGAAAAAGTCCTCCCCCTCCCCCTTTCACCCCCGTAATATGGAAATGCTCATCAGTCCACACTTTCCCCATTTTTTCCCTTTCTCTCTCTCTCTCTCTCCGTCTCCCTGTAACATCTCCTGGAGGAAGAAAAAATAATACGGACTTTGCCCATATGTATATGTGCGGATATGTACGTTATATATGTGCATATGTACCACAGCTGTATAAGAGGACACATATCAGGCCATGTGAAGGGGATAGATAGGAAGGGGAGAGGGAGAGAATGGTGGGGAGATGCGATACTTGGTATAATTTAATCATTCTGGGTGAAAATTTACGGCCAAGTACGAGGGCTCTCGGCCGATAATAGAGGTAATTTTTGGAGACAACAGATAGATTTTGGCAGACTGTAGACGGATGTCTTCAATGGCTTTCAATGGCTATATACGTGAGAGAGAGAGAGAGAGAGAGAGAAAAGAACTCTCCCTCTTACCATAGCCACCCTTCCCCGAGTTCGTGCTTCCTTTTTTATAGGGAGAGAGAGAGAGGAAGGAGAGGGAGAGAGAGTAAAAGGGGGAATGGGAGAAGGGAGAAAAGGGAAAGAGAGAGAGGTCAGTAAAGAGACATATTGGAGCAAGACAGGCAAGGTTCTATAGACGAATCCGTGACATGTGGGCAGAGAGGCTCCGGAAGAAGCTGAGATAACGGGGAAAGAGATGGAAAAATATGGGCAAATCGAGACAAAGGAGATTAAAGAGGGAGTGAAATAGCTGAGGAAACAAATGCCGAGGGACAGAGGGTAAAATCGGCAAAAGAAAGGGAAAATATAAAGAGAGAAAGCAAGGAATTATAATGGAAAGCGAAAGAAGAAAGGTTAATGACAAGGAGAAACATTTAGAGAGAGAAGGAAATGAAAAAGACGCTAGTCAATAGAGAGAGAAAAGAGACTCCAAACAGAGAAGAAGGACAAGAAAAACATCCGAGAGAGAAAAGGAAAGGGAGAAATTTGGAGATGGAAATGGAAAAAGAGAACATCGGAGAGAAAAATAGGAAGTCGGACAGAGAAATACGAAATCGGAGAGACAAAATAGAAAATCGGGGAGAGAAAAGAGGTCGGAGAGATAACAGGAAAAGTAGAAAATTGGGGAGAGAAAAGAGGCCGGAGAGATAACAGGAAAAGCAGAAAATTGGGGAGTGAAAAGAGGCCGGAGAGATAACAGGAAAAGCAGAAAATCGGAAAAAATATAGATCAAAGAGAACAATGGAAAAGCAGAAAATTGGAAAAAATAGAGAAGGTCGGAAAAGGAAAAGAAAAAAGAGTTAATCCGGGAGAAAAAAGGAGACATTCGGAGGTAGAAAAGGAAAAATATAAGGGCCGAAAGAAGAAAAGCGAAAATCGGAGAGAAAATGGAGAAAATCAAAGAACAGAAGGAAGAAAAAATTGGAGGTAATCAGATAGAAAAAAGCGGAAAATCTGGGACACAAAGGAGAAAATTGGAGAGAACAAAGAGAAAATCCAAAAAAAAAATAAGAAAATCCGAGAGAAAAGAGAAAATCCAGGAGGCAAATGAGAAAATTAAGAAACAAGGGAGAAAATAGGAGAGAAAAGTGAAAATTCAAGAGAAAAATGAGAAAATTGGAGAGAAAATAAAATCTGAGATATATAAGTGAAAGTCGGAGAGAAAAAAGGATCATTAGAAAATCAGAAAAAAGAGATGGTCGGAGAAAAAAGGGAAAAGAGAAATTAAGAGAGAGAGAAACAGCAAGTCAAAGACAGAAGAAAGTTGGATAGATGAAAGGAAAAAGAGAAAGGCCGGCAAGATAAGTAAAGAGAAGTTTGAAGAGTAAAAGTTACAAAGAGAATCCTCAAAAATCTTGCAAAGAGAAATCCATTCAAAAAGGCAAAAGAGGAACTTGAAGGATGAGCGACACCCACCGAAATATCAGCGGACAGAAAGGAAAAACAATGAAATAAGTAAAGACGAAGCCGAGAAAAAAAATCAGAGGAAATAAAAAACATGACTACATAGCCCGTGAGATCGTGAATGAGGGAGGGAGAAGTGTGAGAAATACTAAAACAGAATGAGAAATAAGGGACAGAAAAAAAACATAAAAACAGTTGAAGAAGAAACGACGAAGATGTGAGGACAGACAGGAGGGGGAGCGGCTAGATGGGAGAGACGAGGAATAAAAAGGGAGAGAAAAAGGGAGAGAGAGAGCACTCTCTGTACTATATTACATAGGAAAAGAGAGAGAGAGTGATCCGTGAGAAAAAAGACGGGAGGGAGAAGTCTCCTCTCCTGGATCGATGCTGTGGATATGAGATAGCAGTAAATCAGGGATAATTACAGTGACCGAATCAGTAAGGCCCAGATGTCAAGTCGTTTTCGACGACTGATGAGAACGTGAACGTAACGTACGGACGTAAACGTTGCTAGACTGACAACTGTATGCATTCAAATGGCCACATTTTCCTCCTCACACACACACAATCAAGTGAGAGCGGGGAGACGAGAAGCTCTTTTCTCTCTCTCTCTCTCTCTTTCTTTCTCTCTCTCTCTCCCCATTACACTTTTCTTTCCCTCTCTCTCCCACCCTCCCCCTCCCCCTCTTCTCTCTCTCTCTCTTTTCATCCACCTAATGTTACCCCTTGGCACTTTTGGCAGCCTCAAGACAGACACCCTTTTCGGCCCCGATCTGTCCTTTTATACACTCTTTCCCCTCCCCCTCCTCCTACACGACCGAGGCTATAACTATAGACCAAATGCTTGTGGGTGTCGCATCTTTTTTTTCTCTCTCCTTTTCTCCCTCAGTTTTTCTATCGTGTATATAGGCAAAGTCTTTACGGAGACATTTTTTTCTTTTGAGATGTTATTTTCTCTCTCTTGCTGTCTCTCACCATCTTTCTCTCTGTCTCTCTCTCTCTTTCTCCCTCTCTCTTTCTCCCTCTCTCTTTCTCCCTCTCTCTTTCTTTCCTTTTCTCCCTCTGTATTTACTCTGCCGGTATCGTTCTCTCTTTCTCTCTCATTTTATCTCATTCTCTTTCTTTCTTTCTCTCTCTCTCTCTCTATATTTTACTCTGCCAGTATCGTTCTCTCTTTTTCTCTGTTTCTCTCTCATTTTATCTCATTCTCTTTCTTTCTTTCTCTCTCTCTCTCTATATTTTACTCTGCCAGTATCGTTCTCTCTTTTTCTCTGTTTCTCTCTCATTTTATCTCATT
>JAQGBT010002233.1:0-25375 GCA_034698585.1 Disparrhopalites patrizii
GAAAATTCCGACACAAATATCAAGAAGATCTGAGAAGACTATGGAGAAAGTCCCAAAATTAGGAAACTTCCGACACAAATATCAAGAAGATCTGAAAAAACTATGGAGAAAGTCCCAAAATTAGAAACATTCCTAACAAAATCTAGAAGAAGCCTAAAAAATTTGGGAAAACATAGCGTAAGTCTAACAGAAAAGTGCAGAAAGTCTTCTAGAAACATGAAAAAGTCCCACCACAAATGTCAAGTACGAGAAAAGTATAGGCATAGTCTACAGATAATTGCAAATAAAATTTAGGGACAGTTTTGGAGATAACCAAAAGAAACTCGAAAAAGTAGAAACTGAAAAAAAGATAAACGAAATCCAGAAGAAATTTGATCACAAGCTCGTACGAAAATAAGATAAGATTGAGAATGATTAAGCAATTACGACAGGATAGAGAACTACACATAAAGAAGAGCAAGAAGTAAAAGATGGCAGAGAAAGCAACGGAGAGCGAAAAAGAAAGTACAAACAAATTCTGGAGAAAGCAAAGGAGATCTACCAATAAAATATGAGAATAAACAAGACAGAATCAGAGAGAGAATGCAAAGCATGACCAAAAAGAAAGTATATGATTGATGAGAAAGTAAAATAGAACCGAGAGAAAGCAATACATGATCAAAAGGAAAATAAAACAAAACCACAGAAAAAGCAATAGATGACCAAAAGGAAAATAAAGGAGAACCAGAGAGAAAGCAAAAACTGATCAAAATGTAGGAAGAAAGAACCAAGGAGAAAGTAAGAGATGATCAAAACAATAGTGCACGAGAACCAGAGAGGAAGTAAAAGATGACCAATGAGAAACTAAAATAGAACAAAAAACGAGGACCACATAAAAAATAGATCCAGAGTGATCTCAACGGAGAAACAGCAATAGCGTAATAAATCAAACAAAAACTACGTTAAAGAAAAGGAAGTAGAGAGCAGATGAGATTCTCTATATGCGATACCTAAATTGCTAAAAATAGCATAATGATGCCCGACTACAGAGACAGCAATTCCATCCCACCCCCACACATCCCTCATCATTATTAATGTTTACAAGCAATTACTTTCCCACATGTGATTAGAAGCAAATATGCTATTTGATATTCTCCCTCTTGCCTCTCTCAATTTCCTCCTGCACAAGCTTGGGTACTCCAGAATCCGTATTGGGAGTACCCAAGTTGTGTCGAAAACAAACGTCTCCAATAAATAAACAAATAAAGAGAAACAATAGAGAATAAACGACAGAGAGAGAGAGAGAAAGTAAAAATAGAAAAAAGCATTCGTATGAAGTTAATAATAGTCACGCGTCTCGCTGATTGCCTGCTGAGGGCGGGATAACCGTGTATAAATAGTATATTGACTATTTTTTATGACAAGGGCAAAACAACATGGTACATAACGAAATGTATATTTCGAGAGAGAGAGAGAGAAAGCAAATCCATTTTTTTCTATGTTTTCCCCCGCTCGCGTCCGCACGTATATGAAATAAATTACGGGGTAATTTTCTCCCTTTCTTAATGTCCCGTTTTGGGAAGGCATAAATCACGGAAAATTCCGCTGGCCCGGCTTTGGAGGATAAGGACCCAGAATATTTTTTTGTATTCATTTGTGTGTGTAACAGTGCCTAATTCCTTTTTTTGGGGCTGATATAGACTTTTTTGATTATATAAATTCATTTCCCACCGCCCCAAGAGTAATTCCCAGGCACCAGTCAATATTAATTTCCTTGGATTATTCCTATACGTGCTTTCCCTATACTTTCACTCCCCTAAAAAAAAAACTTGGCTCGACCTAAAAATAGATTCACTCAGTCCCTGAAAATGGTGGGAAATAAATCTATTTTTTGGGGGGATAGAAAAAAACAAGGGAGAGGTAAAAATACACTGATAAGAACTTGCAACAACAACATCAAGGGCCAATCCCACCCCTAGTATTTATTCCTATGAAAGGGAAACGTTTATTTATAACCCCCTAAAAAGTGGGAGAGGGAGGGGAAAGTAATAAAAAATAGTTTTGCTGGGAAAAAGAAATAATCTTCACAGTTTTTGCTCTTTTTTTTGTACATATCTCCGGGTGGGGATTGAAGGAGGGATTGTGACTTTTGGGACCCCAACGTAGATTACATGGTGAGGGGATTAAACATGCAATATTTAAATCGGGAGAGTGATAGAGGGTATTGTTTTCCCACAGAGAACAAAGGGGAAAGAAATGTGGTAGAAACTAAAAGTTATGAAAAAATCTATATCTATATATCTGATTTATATCTGATTTATGTAGTAGACGTATGTGGATACTTCGGAAATGACGACAAAAGTTTTTGGAGCGTCAGAAGGGAAATCTTACTGGAGTAAAAGTTTTTCTGGGGGAAGAATTTCTAATATTAGCTTGGAAGAGGATTTTCAGGGGAAAGCGGAAGTATTACATGCCTACATCAAAAATGTTTGGATTTCCAAGCGGCTTCGACTTTTTTTGGTGGCACCATTTCTCCGTTTTGAATTTTCGTAAATATTAATACAATCAACTGCAATTCCGGTAAAAATTTAATCACAAAGTTTAGCATTGTAAATAGGGACAAATTTGTTTAAATTATAAACAATTGCAGGCACAGTAAAATACAAATTTGGTATGAAATTAATCTTTTAAATATAAAGGAAACACAAACGAAACAATTTAATTCCGCATTAATATGTTTTTTGTTTTTAAATATACATACATATTTGTTTAATGTGATCAAAATTGTGTATTTACAAAATGTGCCAAATACCATTTCAAAAATATCTTTACTGTGTCAAACCACTTTTACTGTGTACAAGTACATTAATAATTTAATTAAAGCCCCGATTTTAAGTGATAAAATATGGAATTTTACAGAATGTGGTATTCATTTAAAAAATCTATTTTTAATTACTAAACGTTACAATTAGAAAGTATAAAATTTCCAAAAGTTAATTTAGCACCGAAGACAAAGAATTAATTTCAAGCAAATACAAATAACAGTTTGGAAGGAGTCAATTTCTGAACATTTAAGTAAACAAATAATGGAAAAATTAATACGTGAAAACTATGAATTAAAATGTAAGAACGCAAAACTATTTTAAAAATTTAAATAAATGCAAAATCCAAAAATTAAATGAATAACTGCTACAATTTTAAATGGAAAAGTGCTGCTGTTTAGGGGGCATAAACAAATACAAGCTTTAAATGAATAAACGGTATCAAAATTAAACGTACAACAGTTACGGTTGTAGACATACGAATGCTGCGCTTCAAGAAAAATATAATTACAAATACAAAATTGGCATAAACAAAAGATCGAAAAATAAATGAATAGCCCTTACAATTTCATATGGATAAATGCTTGAACAGTTGAAGGAAATAATTAAACTACATTAAACGATCAACATTACTTGAATAGAATGTTGATAGAAGGTTAAAAATAATCATATAAAGAACACAAATATTAAATTATTCATAAATTCAAGTTCCAACGGAACAAATACGCTTGAAAAAAAAATTCGCACAAAAACATATCCGGGGAATTGCGAAAACTGCAGCGGAAATCCTGGCAAAAAATGTGCGTATGTAACCGTCCCAGAGCCATTCCCGTCACAACTAAAAGAATACACATCCATAAAAAAAAACTGAATGGGGCCAAATGCACATAGAGAGAGAGGGAGAATCCCCCCGCAAAAACGCACTTATAAAAATGTATGGGCTGTCGCCCGCCAAAAATCGGCATGGGTCCTCCCTTCACACGTCCACAAATAGAGCCGGGGAAAGGAGAGGAAAAGTGGAGAAAACTCCGAAGGAAACAAAGATTCCCATATTGTAGGTGTGTATACCAGCTCAAGGTGTATATACCCTATAAAAATATAGATAAACTATATAAATGCGCTATAAAAGTATTTTGGGCCGGGGAGGCGAGAACAAAAGGAGGGAAATGCCCCTCTTTTCCATTGTCATAATTTCCATGGGTCGAATACGTACATATGTACGTACATATGTTCTCCCAGGGAAGAAAGTGCGGAGGAGAGAAAGGAAAGACTCCAGCCTTACTTTCTCCTTCACTTCACTTTCTCCATGCTATCAATAGGGGAAAAGTCTGGGAAAACCCATATATTTGGGTTGTCGTCCTTAAGGACCTACTTTTTGGTGCTTCTATTTTTGGCTCACACCCACTCACTCTTTGGCTCTTGTGGGTGTGAGGAAGGCCCTATTAATACGGTCCCCTTATGTATGGATGTCCTCCATACACAAATCCTATCCTCATTAATATACTTTTTATAGTATATCCTAAACCGGCTATATAGTTTCTTTCCCCTTTATAGGCCTCCTTGGAACCATTATACCGCTCAGTAAGTACCCATTAAGCTCTTAAAAGATTTCTGTGAACGACCAAATTTTTGATGGGATATTACTACTTTTTTTTTTCCAAAGATAAAATTCTTGGGACAGGCCATGACGGAGGAGAAAGTCGGTATCTAAGAGGTGGGTGGACAAAGACGGGGTTTGAAAGCGGGCGTTTGAGGGGGGAGAGGAAAAGGCACCGCCGGAATATTTTGGGAGTTAAAGGGAAAATATATATAAATTAGAAAGTCACGGGGGAAAGACGTGGAAAGAGGAAACCAGAGGGAAATTGAGAGAGCAAAGGGAGGGAGAACAACAGAGAAAACAAGCGAGGGAAAGGAGCAGAGAGGCGGAAATAGTCCAAAGGAAGGACATAGAAATAGACTGAACCAAATGACAAGGAGACAGATGAATCAAGAGAAAGAAAATAGAGAGAGCCAGAGAAAAACTGGGAGATAGGCAGAAAAAAGCATACAAAGAAAGCAAAACTTTGTTGAAAAGCAAAATTGACATTTTGACAAGAACAGAAATGGTAAAGAGCAAGATTGAAATAAAAGAGAGAGAGAGAGAGAGAGAGAGAGCGAAATAGCAAATTTAAGATAGGGAGAAAAACACACATAGCAAATTAAGATAGAGAGAACAAAACAATGTTGAGACAACGAGAGTAGAAGGACAAAATTGCAACAAAGAGATTCAGAGAGATGAAAAAGAGAAACATGAAGCAAAATTAAAAGTGAAATAAGAAAGAGAAAAACGCAGATTAGCATTGGGATAAAAAATAGTGCAATGAGATAAATAGGGAGATAAAACAGAGTGAAATGAGATAAAAAGATAAACAAGAGACACTTCGAATATCCACAAATTGGATAAAAAATAAGAATTGGGATTAAACGATCAAAAACAAGAGTTAAAAATTGAGATTAAAAGACAGAAAACTGATAGAAAAAAGTACGAAAAAAAGAGAAAAAAGGAGGAGTCAGACTAAAAAAGAAAAAACTAAACTAAAAGAGAAAAAAGTGAGACTAAAAAAGAAAAAAGTAAGACCAAAAGATAAAAAAGTAAGACTAAAAGAGAAAGAAGTGAGACTAAAAGAGAACAAAGTGAGACTAAAAGAGAACAAAGTGAGACTAAAAGAGAACAAAGTGAGACTAAAAGAGAGCAAAGTGTGACTAAAAGTGAAGAAACTGAGAGTAGAGAGATTAAGAGAGAAGAATGAAAATTCAAATAGAAAGAAATGAGAGAAGAAAAGACATTAAAAGCGACAAATGAGAGAAGAGGTAAGGTTAAGAAAGAAGAAAAAGGAGAAGAGACAGAAATGTGAGAGGGATAATTAGGAGAGAAAAGGAGAAGAGACAGAAATGTGAGATGAATCATAAAGAAAGAGTGAGATTTGTAGAATCAAAATGAAAGAGAGAATGGAAGAGAAACCATCTAGATAAAACACAATACGCGACGGATAGGAATACAAAAACGTAGGGGATTTGATCAGAATCCAGAAATGAAAATTTGTCTCGGAAACAACAAAGAAAAGGCATCTTTGAGCGAGGAAAAGGGAGAAAGGCTGAGGGATGGACGAGATAGGGACATTATGGGAGGAATAGGACACATGTACGAGGCCAATGGTCCGTGGACTTACATAAAACTTTTCTCCCTTCCCTCTCATCCTCCTTCTTCTCCATGTGGACGAGCAAGCACAAAGGCGGTGAGTGGATTTGATACGAAGTAGAAGATAGGCGTATTAGAGACAGAAAGAAGTGTATCAATCCCCTTTTTCTCCTTTAACTTTCAACAGGATTGAATGTACACATATGACCGAAAAAAAGGAACTCTCTCTCTTGAAGATCAGGCTATTGATTCCTTTTGCTTTCTCCCTCTATACATCAATATATCTACACATAACCGTCAATCTATATATGTATATCTCCATAAAAAACGGGAGAGAAAAAAAGTTGAGCAAACTCTGAAGCAATGTTCTTGACTGGAAAATTCCCTTAATTCCCTCCGACACACAAACTTCTTTTTTCCACCAGCACGAGCTTTCCTTATTGGCGTCGGTTCTCCTTCCTTGTCTTTTTCTGGACATTTTTTTTTCTTTATGGTCTTAGCCATGGAATGGAAATTGGGAAGTTTTCTGACACATTTTCTTCTTTGACATTCCCGGGCTTTATATAGAAATTCCTTCTTTTTTCTAAATTTAAAATCACACATGCCACGTGCCAAAGAGACGGACAGCCTGTGCCATATGCGGGGGTGTAATTCTAAAAGGAGAGAAAAAAACCTGGAGATTTAGGCGAGAATTTCTGCATTTTGCTATACGGGATTCTGCATATAAAAATAGTTATGCGGGTTTTATGTACACAAATAGTCATGCGGGATTTTGTGTGTGTTTAAATGGCAATGGAGGAAATTGTACGAATAAGAAGAGGAAAGTTACCAGGAAAAGACTGTCACAGGGATTAACAGGGACAAGTTTATGCAAAAAAGCCGGAAGTGGCCGTTTGAATAACAAAACAAAAAAGGACAAAAACAAGATCCACGTCACTAGCAACATTTGCGTGGGATTGTTTAAGCCAGCAAATGTCGCGGTAGGACAAAGAAATGGTCGAGATCAGAAAATAGGGGAAAGCAAAGAAAAAAGCGGGAAGAAGAGTTAAAACTGACAATAAAAGTCATTGAACAAGGAAAAAGGCTGGAGTGAAAGCAACAGCTACAACTTGGAAGGAAAGCACATAGAAGGAGAGAGACACCTTGACAAAAAAAGGGTAAAATCCTGGAGAAAGTGGGTAAGGCCTGACAGAAAGAGTACGAGTATAAAATAATAAAACTGTCCATTTCCTTCCCCAATACATTCCTCATCCAGAATAAAATTCTCCGGACTCTCTCCATTTTCTCCGCAGTGAATCTCCTCCCGTTTGTACGTGCGTAGTGAGAGTTATTATTAGACATCCTCTCAACTTCGTCTTTTCTTTACAGCTTGAAAGAAAGGGGAAATCAGGGCACTTTTGTTTCTCTACTACGTTGTTGGGCTACGGAATCTGCGAATAAATGTGGGTATACATTTTCTATGAAGTTTTTGTCCAATCAAGAAAAAA
Organism: Disparrhopalites patrizii; assembly: GCA_034698585.1. NCBI lineage: Eukaryota > Metazoa > Arthropoda > Collembola > Symphypleona > Sminthuridae > Disparrhopalites > Disparrhopalites patrizii. Next base: position 7,467 of record JAQGBT010002233.1, read on the forward strand.
TAGAGTACATAGAGCCTTTTTTTAGGGGTAGAGAAGAGCATGTCTTGTCGCATGTTGGACTATTTTATTTTCTACGTTGAATTCACTGGCCGGCTCTGTAGACGATTTGTCTTATTCCATTCATTGCACGCTAAGCTGTGAACAGGAACATTTATTTGATAAAAGTGCCAACGGTACGGTAGATTTTTTAGTTACTCTTTCATGAGTAATTTTCTCGGGTTTAAGATTTTTTTTTTATATTGGACTTTCACCATATGCTTTTAGATGGCTCGATTCGTTTTTGCTCTCTTAGATTCTATTCTTGTTCTATTTCTTGATCCCATTTCCGGATGTTCTCTGGCTTTACTGTAAACCTTCTCTCTTTGTACAGCTTTTTCTCTTCCTTTTTCACGAATTTCGTAATTTCTCCCTGTTTTCGTTTTCCAGATTACTCTTTTCTGTTCACGCTCTCTCACATTTTCCTCAATTTTGCTTCCTCTTTTAATTTTTCTCTATCGTTTCACCTGTTTTGATCTTTCCACTGATTCTTCTATTTTTTGCTGACAGCTTTCTTTCCCCTTTGCCTCTTGATTTTCTTTACTTTTCATGTTCTCCGCATGCAATCCTTCTGTTTTTCTCCTTTCCTTTCTTTCCCTAATTTACGAGTTTCTTTGCTGTAATTTCACCGTTCATGTTTTTTTAGACCACTCTTGCCTCAATTTTTCCTGTCTGCTATCCTTTTATTTTGAGTGGCTTCTCTTTCCTCAATTGTTCCTTTTTCTTCTCTTTTTACCGCTTTTCGCCTTCTCCTCTCATTTCCTCTTTTATCCCCTTTTTCTCCGCTTTTTCTCCATCTTTCAAACTTCCTCTCGTTATCATGCCCTTAATTCTTCTCTTTCACATAGTAGCCATCTGTTCACATATGAGCAGTGCTTAGAATCAAAAGGGCATATATCCATATTGTGGAAACTGCGATGTACTCATGAGACTATTCCATATCATCCTAGCTATGCAACGCGAAAATGTTTATTATTTTTGTCAGATACTGTCGAAAGTGCTCTTAAAATGGAAAACCACATTCATCAAAACTTTCCTGAAAACGGCATTAGTTTTTGCTGATGTTTTTGCTTACACTGGTAAAATGTCGTGTTTGGACTTAACCTCGGCTGCTTCCAAACGCTTCCTATGTTCTCTTGCAATTCCAATCTCTTGCTCTTCCTCTCTGTATCATTTTGGCACTATTTCCTAGTTTCTCGCCTTGGTATTTCTTCCACGTTCTTTTTAAATTAAATTAATTTTAATTTTTTTCTCCCTTTTCATTTTGATAATTCCTCCATTTTAGTCTATTTGCTTTCTTCGCCGTTACAGCCTCTGACTAGGACATTGTTCGTCTATTTTTGCTGTAACGTTTTTGCTTTAAAAAAGTCTTCCCCGCCTTATTTTGTCCTCTTGAGAACATTTTCTTTAATTTCCCTGTTATGTTCTAGTCTGCCATGTATATTTTCTGTACGTTCAACTGCGTGTCTAGCTGCCCCATCCAACGTCTTGGGAGACAGTTGGGAACTCCCTGATTTGAATTCAGACCATGAAGGACCAATATTAATACTATGTAGTAGTATTTATTCTCCGACGTGTATGTACAAAGGATTCCTAGAAACCCAGAGCTTGTTGGAGTCTTGGGCAATCTCAAGCCAGAAGACGTACATAAGACGGAAGAGGGACAGATAGGAGCTTCTGCATGAGGAGAAGTTAGAGAGAGAGAAGAGAAAGAGAGAGAGAGAGAGAGAAAGGAAAAGGAGATTTACGTCAAGAGAGTGAGGCACAAAGGGCCTTTGTACAACATACATAAAGCATGGAGAAAGTGAAGTAAAAGTGAAGAGACTCAAGGAATAACAAGATTTGTCCTGGGAAGGAAAAGGCTCTGATGTATATTTTCATTTACATGCAAGCACAGTGACAACGTGTGAACTTTGAGTCCAAAGATTGTCCTATACAAATATAACTACACTTCCCATCCCATTGTATGGCGTCACCACAAAAGAAAAATATTGCACATACGAGATAATCATATAAAAGTACCATTACAAATGGAAAGTACTCCCACTATATAAATATGTAGACGGCACGAGGCAATTATATGGAGAATTTATGGGTGAATCTTCTCCTCTCTCACAATACATTTGTACTGCTTTCTCCCATGCATCCTACATACAACATGGCGTACATCCTGTATAAATTTCTCTTTATTTCATTTCTTGACAAAAGGAAAAATCCATCCCGAGTTTTCCGTGCGAGGATAGAGCCCTTTGGAATGATGGGTAAATATACACATGTGTGATATGTAGGTAATCCTTTGGCAAAAAATTCGGGGACTTGTTTATACATGGGAGAACGTGCGGGAATTGTGAAATATTCTTTCTTTTTTTTTCAATAAGGAAATATGGGGATATTTGAAGCCAATGTATAAAAAAAAACTTTTGGGAGGCAAGAAAAAAAATCGTACCCGTCACTGTCGCCAACACATGTATATAATCACGTATAAAGACGCCCCGGAGGATGTGCTTATGAATAAAGAACGTGGGATGACGATCATCGTATAAACTTACGGGAAATGGGAGAAACGGCAAGCAAGAAAGCGATAAAGAAGACGGAAATACAACAAAAAACGGTGCAAAAAGAAAAATTAATGTGAGAAAGAGGAAAAACGGAAGGCCAGCGTGAAAACGTTGAGGAAAGGAAAAATATGAAGAGATAAACTGTAATAGACTAACAAAATAAACGCAAAAGAACACGGCGGAGAGGAATTAATAAGTAAGAAGAAAGACAATGGCAGAGAGCGCAAGAGAGCATATGCGAGGAAAAGGAAGAGAGATAGCGAGAAAATTAGCGAGAAAGCAGGAGAAAATTCTAAGGAGAAATCGAGAGAAAATGTAAAAGAGAAAGTGAGAGAGAAATCGAAAGAAAATGCAAAAGAGAAATATAGAGAGAAAATTCAAAACAGAAAGTGATAGAAAGACAAGGAGAAACCGAGAGAAAATTCAAATGTGTAAGAGAGAAATCGAGGGAAAATGAAAAAGAGAAAGATGGAAATCAAGAGAAAATGCAACGGAAACACCGAGAGAAAAACCGAAATAAAATACAAAACAGAAAGAGAGAAAATGAAATAAAATGCAAAAGACAAAGTGAGAGAAAGTGAAAGAAAATTCAGAAGAGAAAGTGATAGAAAGCGAAAGAAAATTCAGAAGAGAAAGGGAGAGAGAGTTCGAGAGAAAATGCAAAAAAGAAAGAGAGAGAGTTCGAGAGAAAATGCAAAAGCGATAGCGAGAGAGAAAGCAAGGCAGAAATGCGACCCCGAAAGACAGCAAAAGAGAAAACGCGACAGCGAAACAGAGAGACAAAGTGACAAAGAATATCATAAAAACACAGATAAAGAGAGCGCGAATGAGCGTGATTCTAAGAGAGAGAGAAAGTGAGAAAGATGAATGCATCCATTTGATACTTTTTATCCTTGAGACGCTTCTAACGACACCATGCAAAAAAAAGACGGAATAGTTCTTCCCATTCAGAATATCCCCCACTCGAAAAAAAAATTGAATGGCTCTATATATAATTATAGACCATTTTATTATATTTTTAGGACCACCTCCACCGCCCTCATCATGTACATATTCGCGAGTGGAACTATGAATGAACCGGGCACATGTACATAAATGTATAAGAGGGAGAGAGAGAGAGCTGGAGTTGAAAATAACTTTTCCTGGAGGGTCTTATGTATATGACAGTGTAAGAGCCAAAGAAATATCCCTCCAGGACCCAGTCAAGTCGAGGGGGAGTCTGACGTAAATTTTGGGCATTATATGTATCTAAAAATGGAAAGGGGAGAAAGCGGTAATGTGGGAGAAAGCAAAGGGGCACGGGAAGAGGGAAAGGAGTGAGAAATGAAGGAGAGTGAAAGGCATAACGGAGTTTGTATGTGTAATTTCTCCATTCTCTATGGCTCCATTCTTGGCCATAAGGCAGGGAAAGCATGGGGCTTCTGACGTCAGTCTTGGCACAAGCTCTTGGGTCCTCCAATGGTGGCATAAAGGAAAAAAAGTGCGGCTCCAAGCTTCTCCTTTGTATGTATTTCCAGTCTCTCTCTCTCTCTTTCCCTCTCTTTCTCTATCTCCATTTTCCCCTTCCATCTAATCACCCTCTATGTATGCGTGAGCTGAGTTCCCAAACCGTTTCACTCCCTTTTATTTCCGTATGGATACTCCTTCCTCGTAGTGGGAAAAGACATGAATGAAAAGAGGAGGGAAGAACCCATGAAAGGGAGGTGAAGCATTACGCTAGCCTGAACCTTATCGTAGACGGGGAAAAGGTAAAATTTTAAATAAATTTAAAATTAATTGCAAGTAACATCGAGAATATAAAATGAACGAAAAATCTAATGCATTAGTACGATAACGGTACAAAAGGAAAGGAGAAAATGCAAGGTTTTTAGAGAGACAAAACGAATAAAATACATGGGATTAATCAAACTACAGCAAAACAGGGAAAGGCGTAAAAATTACAAAGTTTGGATGAAATTAGGAAATATAAAATCCAAGAAATAACAGGAAAAACGGGGTGTGTGGAACATATGTACTTGCATCACTTAATTACATAGAAATTCTAACAAACCGGACGGGTGATACCCGCCAGAAATCAGGAATAGATGTAGAAAAAACTGGGGAAATGTAAGCAGGAACGTAAATGGAAAATCCACGTAAAAATAGGGAATAAAAATTGTACCGCGAAATAGGATAGAGAAAATACAGTAACTGTCAGAAAGAGAAAGTCCTTGCAAAACAACAAGAGAAAGTCCGTGTCGAAATATAAAAGAAAGTCTGAGTTAAAATATGAGAGAAAGTCCATGTCAAAATATAAAAGAAAATCCGTGCCAAAATATAAGAGAACGTCCGTGTCAAAATATAAAAGAAAATCCGGGTCAAAATATAAAAGAAAGTCCGTTTTAAAAAGTAAAAGAAAATCCGTGTCAAAATATGAGAGAAAGTCCGTGTCAACATATCAAAGAAAGTCCGTGTGACAACAGAAGACAGAAAGTCAAAAATCCGTGTGACAGCAGAAGAGAAAGTCCGAGGAGAGATTATAGAGAAAACATGTGTGTAAAAATAGTTGAAAGAGAGTCTGGGTAAATTAATAAAGAGGAAGCCAGTGCAAAAATAAAAGAGAAAGCCGCCCGAAAAAAGAAAAATGTAGAAGAAACAGGCATTTGCAGATTCATGAACCAAAGAATGTTGCGGACAAAGAAAATCAGACAAAGGAAGACTGTCGAGCATTGTCACCGGAAGCGGTAGTAAAATGCGTATTTGGATGGAAGCGAGATTTCTACGAAAAACAAGAATTCGACGTAGTGCGACTGGGAAATCTACTAAAAATGAAATAAGAAAAAAGAAAGCTGTAAACGTAGAAATGAAAGACACCGGGGGAAAGACAAAGAGACAGATAAGTAGAAAGTTGCCTTCCGCATATATGAAAGAACTAATGGCAAATTATGACTCTCTCAAGTACTACTTGGCCAGTAATTCCAGATCCACACGACATACGAGCATCAACCTATCTCTTTCTTATGCTAAGACTCTCATTCCAGGCTTCCCTTTCTCCCACCCATTCCACCCAGAACCATGTAAGTCATTTATGTAACGGGTTGAAAAATTGTACTGCTAATTAAAACAAGGTCATTTGCCAGCTTCTTCCTCGAGAGAGGACGAGAGAGAGAAAAAAAAGAATGGAGGAGGAGGATCCCGAGCAATTTCGAACCTCTTACCCTTCCTCATTCTCAAAAGCTCTCTTTACCCACACTAAAGACTGGTTGCATGAGCAAAAGGAATTAGCTAGGGATTGGCCCGAATAATTAGAGTCCATTTTGATGACGCTTATTCTTGGAGGACGACCAAAAAAAATGCGGGTATAAAGTATATCCAGAAAAATTACGTGCTTTCCCAGAAAAACATGTTTACAAAAGTTTCAATTCATTTTTGTTTTTTTTTGTTTACTTTTTTTCACTTTTCCCCCATTTTTTGAACGCCTCCAATGAGTTCCATCCCAAAATGGATTTTTAAGGCGAAAGGGAAAACCAGGAGAATTTGTGTAGAGCGGAGGATTTAGTGGGAATGATGATGTTCTTCCTTCTCTTTTGTACTATTTGGGGGAAATGAGCTTCCTGGTTTTACCTCTTTAATGAGCTGACGCTTAAGTGGGGATTTCAGGCTACGGAATTTATCCGGGTTCAACCCGTTTCCGTCAGTTAAGATGGACGTTTGTAGGAGATAAATATAACCCTTTGAAGCTGGGATTATTCGGGTAATATGTACGCATTTAAAAGGAATTCCTACCCACAATTTAGGTCAATCATTATAACTTCCAGCTGCTCAATTTTTTTTAATACTACGGGAAAAAAATTGGGGAAATTGAATAAATCGAAATGGAAAATGCTAGGAAAAGTGTCTCGGGAGACATTGACACACGGAAACGCTGTGAAGGGTAGAAAGGTGTCACGTAAGAGGCTGAGGGGCAAAGAGAATAAAAGAAGATCAAAAGAAGGAAATGTCAGCAAGGGAGTCGACAGGCAATAAATGGGATGGGAGACCGAAGCAAAATATCCGGGAGGTATCAAATACGGAGAAAAACAAAGGGATGACGCAGAACGTGTGAAAGGATCCAAAAATGATGCCGAAGGCCCTTGAGACTAAATACTGAGAAAGTCCGGGAAACGTGCAATACGTAGAACGTTCATTAGAAATAAACTCACAAAAATTAGAACGGAGAAAAATGATCCCACGTCTTCCAACTTCCTCCGTCTTGCAATGTTCTGGGAGCTTCCGGTGTTGTTTTCCTCCAGAATGTGATAGGTAAGTGAGGTGATTGTTGATGACTATAAGCACATACAGTAGGTAATTATATGTACTATAAAAAGGTAAAGGAATCTGTATATGATGAGCGTTACCAGGGAAATCTCGGTCATGATCAACCATTAACGTTGATAGGGGAAACGGTTTGGGAGAAAAATAAGGAAAAAAGTGCGGAAAAGGAAGCCAGAAGAATGCTCAGCAAACAAGGGCAAGGTAAATTGCAGATATGAAGCGGAAAAAACGCAGACAAAGGAAATCTACCGAAAGCAAAAGGCGTCGCAAAAATGACGGAAGTCCATGCAATTCTAATTAGAAGAAAGCGCAAACAATTTATTGGAAGGCTGTACTGCGTACATTTAAAAATAGCAAAATTGGAAGTGCGGAGAAAGTTTACATCATCCACAAGTATGTGGTAAGAGTGTCCTCAACGTTTTGCATGAAAAGACATTCAGGAGTAAGGAATTTCAAAGAGTGAGAAAAAGTCTATTAGCGAGAACTAGAAAATAACAACAGGAGACGCTGAAAAACATTTAAAAATAAAACAATTGAGGAGAATATTGAAAGAAAAAAATTGGGGAGAATATTAAAAGAACAAAATTGGTGAGAATACTATTAAAAGAACAAAATTGAGGAAAACACCGAAAGAACAAAATTCAAACGAATATTTTGATACAACAAATTATAACAAACTCCAAATAAAGGAAAACGAGGAGAAATAATAAACAATAATAAATGACGAGAAAGTCTAACAAAATATCAGATGATAAAGTCCAAAAAACCGTGCTACATTGGAAGAAAGCAAATTGAAGGCGAAGTTCAAAAATAAGAAAATGTGGATCAGAAATTAAATTCTATTCCAAATATGCAATCTATTAAGGGCAATCCAAAAGGTTAAAATTAAGAAGAAAGCCAAAGCATTCAAAATAGAAAATCCCACAAAATTCAAGTCTAAAGATTTTCCAAAAAAAAAATCTAAGCCTTGATTCAAAATTCCAGAAATTTTAAATCAAGAAATAAACAAATTTAAAAGATAAGAATGTCCACAGATAATCACATAAACGCAAGCGGACAATCAAAAAAATTTCACAAAATCACCAAATAGAAGAGGGAAAAAGACGAACAACTAAAATACTTCAAAATAGCTAAAGCAATCAGAGAAATATTCAACCTAGAAAAGAACACAAAATATGGGACAGATGAAATCTGAAAATACACATAAAATCATCTTCTATAGATACAAACAATTCTTTAGAAAATACCCTGACACGCGTGTGTTAAAAAGAAATTTACGGAAATATTACAACACAATCAAAGCAAAACGCTCAAAAGAAATTTCCAGAAGATTTCGCAATATAAATACACCTAAAAACGTACAAAAATATGTCCACTGCGTTGTGCTTTAAAACACACAAGGTGGGACATGCAAAGAAAATAATTACAAATTCCTCAAAAAATAATTAGAAGCAGACATAGCCAACGTGCGAAGCTCCACGAATATAAATTAATATTCATGTTGCTATTACATCATTTAAAACTTGTTTCATATCAACACAATGAATGAACACATGATTATAATAAATAAACAAACTTCCCCGAGTACAAGCATGACTAACGGACGCAAGGAAACGTTGGAGTCCTAAACAACCTAAAAAATGGACAGATGAGTAAACGTGAAAAAGAAGAAAACATCTGGCTAGAAATTCCCAGGCAGTTTCTCCCCCCTAAAAAAAACTCCTTCATTTCTCCGTTACGAACATAAAAGGAAGCTTAAAAGTACGCCAGCATTATATCCACTCCCTCCATAAAGAGTCCCATCCTCCTCCACTTTCATCCAAAAAGAGAAACACTGAACACATCGTGTTCTTAGCAGAGAAAAAAAAACTGGGTAGAAAAAAAATCCACAGGAGAAAGCATCCTTATGCATGTAAGTGTACGTAAGAACGTACGTATTTGCGGGTGAAATTTTCATTGAGAAGTCTCGGAGTTGTACGCCGAATCGTGCGTAGGTGGAAAGCTCTCCCAAGCTTTCTCTCTCTCTCTCTGTCTCTCTCCGACTCTCCCTTAGAACTTTCTCCCGACTTTCCCTCTGTCATACCAGCTCCCACTGAAAAAGGACGTCCCTCTCTCTTTGGGAAAGATACAAGGCTTTTACTAGGGGAAAAACTCAGTCACGTCGCCTTCCCACTCTCATTCCATTCTTCGCCGTCGTTCCAGTCACATCAAAGGACTTCGCCGGTGCTATTTTTCTTCTCTTGTATATACTCTTGATTCTTTGTATATAAAGTATATATTACTGTACCTATATTTATATCAAGACCTCAGAAGCAACAGATTCAGCCCTCTTCAAATAATTCAGCCCTGTATATAGGCCTATCTTCCAACCTTTTTGGGTTACCAGGTAATTACAATTTTTTTTTCAAATTCTCGTTTGCATCCAATATTGCATTTTTATTATTTATTTATCATTATCACAAGGCCATTATTTTAAAAGGTAGGACGCATACCTCCAAAAATACGAAATTTGATATACACGAGGGCATTGTGATTACGTATGTATCCGTCTGTCCGTCTGCTGGCAATGGTGAAAGTTCTAACAATTTTTTTTAACAATTTACAAATTCCATTTTAATTAGTATTGTATGGAGCCATTTTTTAAATTTTACCAGTGAATCGAGCAATATATTTAATGTTACAAGCGTTTTTGCAAAATATTTTTAACCCAGGTGTCTTTTTTACGTGCGTTGTATCGTATTTGATTATACAAATTTAAAATTTATTTCTGGAGACCATTTTAATTAGAAATTCAAAAAATATTCTATATTCAGGATATTTATATTTGATTTCCCCCGAATTTCGGGACAAATTGGCAAATTATTATTATTAAGGTAGGCTAAGAATCACGGAATTCGCTGCCATTTAATGTAACGGTATATACATATGTGTGTGCTTGTATGTTCATATAAACACGCTAAAAAGACCACAGGAAATCTTGAAGCAAGCAATATCAACTTAGTAATTCCGCAAAAAAGTGAAATGGCGTCAAACTTCGGCCATAATGCATAATTTGGACTCTGCCATTTAAATTAATACACTAATATATGGGAAATTGCATGCAGCACAATGTGTCATTCATCCATGAGTCATGACTGACGGCTATTAGGATCAATTTCCCGATTTCCCCCTTTATTTTTTATACCCACAATAGTAATGACTCACATGACATTGTATTACCACTATCACCTAACCCTGACAAAGAGAATTTCCTTGGTGTTTCTCCCTGAAAAAAATGGCATTGTCAAAGTCATTACCGTCTACATGTGTACAATACGGCAATGAAAGATACCAGATGGCATGAGAGCACTTTGATAATAAGGAAATAATGATAATGTTGTTTTAATCTTGGATAAAAAAGGACAAAGCACCCACCCTTATCATGATGCCCCTGTTACGGTCTTTCCCAAGCAAATCCCCTTCTGTCGGAGATAATCCCATATTCTTCCATTGCTCTTCCGCCTTTTTTTTCGAAAACAAAATTCCCGGAGAGAGAGAGAAAGGAAGGTGCTGGAGAAAAGGTCATTTCTATTTTTGGGCATCCTTCCATCCTCTAATGCATGTTTCATGTCCATTATTACACTTTCATTTTTTTCACATTGCCATTCATGGGATATTCATGAGGACGTCAAAGCCTTGTCATTTCTTTGGAAGCTTTTTCCTCGTCTGGATGTTACATCATTTTGTAAGGGGTTCGTTTCTGACGATTGTAAATTGCGTCATTGTAACCTGGATTAGAGAGGTGATGTGAAGAGAAAGCGAGAGAAAAAAAGAAAAAAAGAACGAAAGAGAGAAAGCGAGAGAAAACCAGCGAAAGAGAGAGAAAGAACGGACGAGAGAGAAAGTGAAAAAACGAAAGAGAGAAAGAGAAAGCCGACGGAAGACAGAGAACGCCAGAAAAAGGGAGAGAAAGCCAGCAGAAGAGAGAGAAATAGAGAGAAAGCCAGAGAAAGAGAGAATTCACGAATCAGGATATCTTTGCTTTCACCTCATCCGTCTTTTGAGGTAAAATATCTCCAGAAACAAGGAAAAACATGAAAAAAACTAATTTTTTCCATACCCCAATTCTCTCTAGTTCCCTCTTGCTGAACAGATGCCCTTGGGGTAACATGAGACGGAGGTTGCAAAGGGCCAAAGAGTACATTAGTGGGTTTCTCCCTCCATACATATGTCACATTTGGATGTAGGACAAGAGGACCAAGAGAGGATTAGTGGAAGGAACAAGTCTTTTAAAAGGGATCTTGCAAAGCCCCCAAAAGGAGGACATGTATAATTAATTACGAGAGATTTCCCTCCCACTCTGTCCCTCTTCCCTTCCACAGACTAGGACAATCGGATTAAACTTGACGGAGAGACCAAAAATGTCTGGTGAAAGGACAAGCTTACGGGGGAAGTGGTGTAGGATTTGGTTGGTTGACAGTACATATGTATATATGTAAACCTACGAATGTTTTGGGTAAAATGGGGCAAAGCCCAGTCATAGTAACATTCGAGAAATGGAACAGAGACTTGCAAGCGGGAGGAAAGTACTCAAACGGGAAAGCACGAGCTCATGGAATTTGCGGGGAAAATAATGAGTACAAGTACGGGATTTGTAAAGGTATCCGTTTTGTAGCATTTCTGCAGATGGAGGAAAGATTATAAAACAGAGATAGCAAGAGAGAAGGCAAAATTATAGAGAAACAGTAGGTAAACGAGCCGATAAGGAAAAAAAGTGAAGAAGAGAAAGTGGAAAAGCAACAACGCAAAAAATTGAACGCAATAAAAATGAAAAAAGAGAAACAGAGGCAGAGGAAAAGCAAGAAAGAAAATATGGAAAAAGAGAAAGCAATAAAATGCGAAAACAAGAGAAGAAATGCAAGAACGAGAAAAAAAGAAAGCAATAAAATGCGAAAAGAGAAAGAGATGGAATGCAAAAAAGAAAAAGAGAAAACATGAAAGAAAAAACAGCAAAAAATAGACAAGCAAAGAGAAAGAGATAAACGAGAGAGAAAGCAAGAGAGAAAACAAGATAGAAATTAAGTCAAAGTAGTGAAACTACAATGGGAAAGCAGAAAGTAAAAGCGATCAAAGTCAAAATAGAAATTGAATAGAGAAACAGAAGCATAAATACGAGAGTTAGCAGAACATTTAAACAGAAAGAGTATTTCCTTCCTAATGACGCAGTGAAAGTGGCTGTCAACTGAGAGAGTAAACAGCATAGAAACACAATGAGGACGAGACAACAACAACTTGTATTAAATGAAGCTCCAAGACTAAATCAAAGGGGATCGTCCATGTTAAAAGTTTCTCCGGTATACCCAGCAGATTTGCTTATATTCACTGTTGGTAGAGAAATTTATTATGCACGACACAAAAGCAACTGAGAGACACGACAGACAAAATGCGACGGCGACGGCGGTTGGGGCAAAATGAGAAACAACCCCATCCAATCCTGAGATAGCGGGCAGAAGCTGAGAGGGTGAAAGAGGAGGAGGAGAGAGGACAGATTCAAGGGAAGAGACTCCATCCTGCTTTCACCGGAAAAATTAATAATGAATCATGAAGTTCCAAAACTTTTGACATTTGTACTCTTTACAGGTTTCATAGTCTGGTGCGAGAGTTAGTGGATGAGAATGAACAAATTAGGTATCTGAATACACAAGGATTATGACGAATGAATAGGGAAATTAATTCGAAAGGAAAGGAAATGTGCATGTTTCCATAGTAGCTATACAGTTAACGTAGAAAGCCTTAGAAGCAAAAGTTAAGAAATTCTACAACAACAGGAAAATCGACGGCTGAAAAACATCACAAAGGAAGCCGTAAAAACATATAATAAATGGGAGAAAGTTTTAGTGAAGAAAGCACAAATAAAACCAAAAACATAGAGCTAAAACATCGTGAAAGCTAATATTCTGGGAAAATACGTAGAAAATAAAGGACAAAGAAAAACCTGGAAAAATACAGAATAAAATGCGGGATTAACACCAGAGAAAGGAAAATAAAAAGGGCCAAAGAGAAAAGAAAAAGATCAGACAGATAAATAATTTGAAAACGACGCAGAGAAATTCAATGCCCAAGGAGAAAGCAAAATACCGAGAGAAAGTCTTATGTAAAGAGTATCCGCAGGTGTTTCGTAATACTCCTTGCGCCGTCCCTGACAAATCTCCATATAATTAAAACGGAGTCAGCAGTTGCTTCACCCTTCACAATCTCTCTCTTTCTCTTTCTCTCTCCTTCTCTTCCCAAATGTTTACTTATGTGCTTGATAGAGCACGTGGAATAAACACAATCATGTTAATAATAAGGCAAAGAACAATCTAGAATCCTTTCCTCTCACTTTACACGGGGACATAACATACATACTGAGGATATCAGTTCCAGCTTTTGCTCTAGGTGTAATGAAAGACGGAAAGGAACAACTACTATAAGATTTCCCATGCCCTCGTCTCGCCTCCAGTGGAAATGAAAGGAGTTGAAACAACTATTAGTCGCACACTTCCGCCTAACAAATGAACATCACTTTCGCCATGTTTTCCCCAGGCAAATACTGAGAAGGAGTGAAGGACCTATAAACAAGTTGGGAGGAATAATGAAGTGAAAAAGGAGAGCATGGGAGAAAGTGAGGGGGAATTCGAGGACATTGGAGAGCGTTGGCAGAGAGAGAAAGTGACAAAGATAAAATGAGAGACGGCGATGCAGAGAGAAAGAGAGAAAGGGGGAGAAATGGAGACCAAGAGAAATATAGAAATAGAAATCAAGAGAAAAAGAGAAAGCAAGAGAGAGCAAGAGAGAAAAAGAGAAAGCAAAATAGAGAGAAAAAGAGAAAGCAAAAGTGAGCAAAAGAGAAAAAGAGAAAGCAAGAATGACACAGAGAAAGCAAGACAGAGAAAGAGAGAGAGCAAGAGAGAAAAAGAGAAAGCAAGACAGAGAAAGAGGGAGAGCAAAAGAGAAAAAGAGAAAGCAAGAGAGAGAGGGCACGAGAGAAATATAGAGCAAGAGAAAAAAGAGAAAGCCCAAGAGAGAAAGAGAGAGCAAGAGAAAAAAGGAGAAAGCCAGAGAGAGAAAGAGAGAGCAAGAGGGAAAAAGAGAAATAAAAGCGTGATAAGCATTTGGAAGACTAAAATATTCTCCTTTCTCTTCTTTACTATTCTATCTCTCTGTGAACTGCGAAAAAATTAAGTCCTCATAATAATAAAACGCCTTAGGGGCAAAGTGAGACCGCGAAAATTCGCAGTAAAGTTAATTTCAGCCCCTTCCTAGACCATGCTACTAAATATAGAGAAAGACAGAGATGAAGAGAGAAAAGCTTTTCCATGAAAAATAAACAGTTTTCAAGGTAAACGTCGGAGATAAAACGACTTTTTGAAACTTTTTCTATCTGCATCCCGGTTTCCTGGACTTTCTCCTTAGTTTAGCCTTCGGACAAAAATTTGTACTACCTTTATATCTGCTTTCTCCCTCTCTCTCTATTTATCTCTCACTCTTTCCATCATTCCCATCCTTTCTCCGTTGCACGCGTAAGCGCCCAATTCTCTTTGAAGAGAACGGCAGCTGGTGTCAGCTGGATTTTCTGCTGATAATTTCCCATTTACAGCCAAGTTTAACGAGAGAAAGTCTGTACGTGGTCTGGAGTAGAGGGGAAAAGATAGTCACGGGAGAGAAATCCGCAATATCCTCACAACCCTTTTTTACGATCCTGTGAATAAATACAGAGTCTTTTCGCAACGTGTCTGGTTTTATATGATTGGCACCACGATTATACTCTCAGTGTCTGGGTCAGGGATTTAAGCAGTGACCCCGAGATTTTTGCGGAGGCGTTGCACATGTTTTATTGCGGGGAGAACGTAAGGAGATTTGGGATTTTCGGGCTGTTTTATATGTATTTGGGGGTGATGGAAAATCAGGAGGAAAATTGAGGAACAGTAGGGGAAAGTTCGAGTATGAGGGAAAGGAAATAAAACGCTGGCAATAAACAGTGGCGTTCAAGGGCAAGGTGGAGACAGAAAGGATGGTCAGATATAAGAAAAGGGAGAGAAAGTTAAGGAAAACGTTAAAAACCAAATGGAGAGAAAGGGAAAATCGAAGAAAAAAGTGTGAAAACGTAAAATGGAATGCGAAAGTCAGAGGGAAGGAAGGAGAAGATTGAGAAGGCCTTCAAAGATAAAAGAGAAAGCCAAGGAGAATGTCAAAGAGAAAAGCGAGAAAGCCAAAGAGAACGTCAAAGAGAAAGAGAAAAAAACCCAGGAGAAAGTAAAAGAGAAAGAGAGAAAACACCAGAAGAAAGTCAAAGAGAAAGAATGAACAATCCAGGACAAATTCAAAGCAAAAGAGAGAAAAAACCTAGGAGAAAGTAAAATAGAAAGAGAAAATTAAAACAAACAAAAACGAAAGTAGACGAGCAAGAAAGAGAAATTAAAAAAAAAAATCGACGAGCAAGAAAGCAAACGAAAATCAAAATGCAACTAGAGAGTAAAATACAACAAGCAAGTGAGAAAAAATTCAAAAAGATAAAGAGACATCTAGAGAGAAAAAGGGCATTAGAAATATGGAAAAAATGGACATATTCAATAAGTGGAAATTACATTTTATAATACAAAAAACAGGGATTTTTACACCAAATAATGTAAAAAAGCATATCAAAATCATGTCCTTATTGTCTGGAAAATTGTCTGGAATATTCAAAAATGAAGTCCAAAAAGAAAATTTGTAGCGTCCAAAATTATCCTAAAATCTCACTTCCCCCAAAACAAGCACATTTCCCCATTGCCCATACGAATTATTAGGGGAAATTTCAAGTATTGGAGTGTCTCAACAAGGCATACATATTTGGCGGGAAGACAGAAAAGGGTAAAAGGCATACTACTGAAACGTAAAGTGTCCATTAGAAATTCTGTAAACACCCCGGCTGACGTATGGAAGCCGGGCGTTAGACGCATTTCTGACCGTCACAAGTCCTAAAAGCTCCCAATGGAGAACCTGTTCACGTCACAGAAAGAAATTGAAAAGGCGTTAGAAATTCTCCATTTGGGAGCAACAGCTCTCAGTCCGAAGACTTTTTTGCTCCCCCGAAAAAAACCAAATGTGTCCACATATGTATATACCCGAAAATACATGATATATGCGTATACACATAGGAAAAGGCAAAGGTGAGAATAATTCGTTTACTTCTCTCCCTCCTCCCCCCCAAAAAAATGGAATCACCTTTAGCACCGACTTTGACAAGGGGAGATAAGCCCGGGTCATAAACGATTTGGACGTCATTATAAATTCTAAAAGTCTTTTTTTCCCATATTATTATCTCTAGAATTTTTTTCCTATTTCTCTCTCTTTCCCTTACCTTACATAACAACGTACATACGTCATGGGGGAATGCTTGGGGGAACATATGCCGAGAAAATGTTAACACTTCGAAATTGTACGACAATTGACACCGGCTCCTCCGTCACGACGTGCGTCACTTGCTCCCTTTTGGTCCTGGGAACGTTATGACTCTTGTTGAGTGTAGACAAAAAAAAAGCACTTTAGAGAATATTATTACCTATCAAATATTAAAAGTATGTTAGTGCCTTTATAACTGACTGGTGGAAAAAAAACCAGATTTTTTAAGGGATTAAAAATGCATTAACATGCCAAATGGATACAAAAACAAGTTCATTTGTTAATATGAGTCTTATCACTGGGAGCAAATGTCAAGAGGCAAAATTGAGGGAAATTTTTTTTTGTGCTGGAGTCCCGGAGAGAAAGTTAGGAGAAAGTTCTCTAGTGAATCTTTTCCGGCGGGCATTTCGGCCAATTAATTAATTGCGTTTTTTCCTGCTAATATCTTGCTACATTTTTTCTCTAGCCTTTGGCTATATTTTTCTTCTCTTTTTTCGCTCTCTTTGCTTTCTTTTGTCTCTCTCTCTTTGCTTTCTTTTCTCTCTCAATTTTCTCTTTGATTTCTTTTTCTCTATTTTTCCTTTTCTTGTATTCACTTTTTTCCCATTGTTTTATTTTTGCACTTTTCCCTCTTTTGTTTTAATTTGTTTCTTTTCCCCTTTGAATCATTCTCCGATGTTTTTCTTATTGTGCTCAATTGTGTCTTCATATGCCACACTGTCTCATCCTTCTCTTTCTGGCTAACTTTCTCCAGGTTAATGTAAATAAATCAATATTTTGAGCACACGGAAGAAATTAGAGGAAAAAACCAGGCAATTATGTTCCTACAGTAAATACTCCTGGCCTTGTCTTGGGGCATATCGACACAAAAAAAACGGGAAGATGTCACAAAAATGCGGGCTCGTACTCAATTCTGACAAACATCCCCTTTCTCATTTTGTCATGTGACACCCAAGCACGAAATGTCAGGATAGGTGAAAGCATATAGTATTTATAGTAAACATCACACACACAAACAATAATCCAAAGTAAATGACACGGAAATGGGTCGCCTCCCATTTTTACCTCCGTGAGAGGGAGCGGAAGACCAAATTACAGCTGATAAAGGGAAATTAGCGACTATCAAAGTACATTTCCATACTGGACACAAATAGACCTTTTGGAGAAGACACTGTAAATACGCCCGGTAGGTCCTTTGGACTTTATACATGCAAATTCAAGGTGCTTGAAAGGTAGGAAAAAGCCCACTTGTGGTTGGAGTAACCACGAACAAAAAAATTTATAAGGGTCCGCAAATATTTTTGCGGAAGAAAATGTACACAATGATGTTAGCAAATATTTTGCGAGGTAGCCTACAAATGCATGGGAAGAACGAAATATTTTATGGCGGCATTACAACAAGAGATGTTTGCACATTATTAACCCGGGCAACATTCGATCTATTACAGGACGTTTTAGTAACAATGTGCAAATTTCCTGGAGGCAGGTTAATAATAAAGATGTTGCCCGGATTCCCACTTTCATATTGGTAATGTGGGAATACATACAGTGGAGTCTCCACATAACAGCACCCCTCATAACAGCATTCTCCACATAACAGCACTGATGGTTCCCCCGCAC
>JAQGBT010002234.1:0-25375 GCA_034698585.1 Disparrhopalites patrizii
ATTAAACATTGTCAAATCAAAAACAGAAGTTAAAATTAAACATTGTCAGATCAAAAACAGAAGTTAAAATTAAACATTGTCAAATCAAAAACAGAAGTTAAAATTAAACATTGTCAGATCAAAAACAGAAGTTAAAATTAAACATGGTCAGATCTAACTCCGTCTAAAAATGTGATTTTACAGTGACCATAATAGAAACTCCTGCCAGCAGTGGCAGCAGTAGTGAAGAGGAGGAAATCCCAACAAAGCCCCCTTCCCGTTCATCCTCCATATCCTCTGACGTAGAGGCCAATCAAGGGAAATCCAGCACCCTGAAAAACCCTGTCGGACCTAGAAAACGGACAAAAACCATTTCGGACGTCTACGAAGGCGTGGGCGGGAGCGAGGTCCCAAGGAATCTCTTGGCGGAAGTCACGCGTTTCAAACGGAAACAGGGGAAGGGCTCAATCGACGTTTGGTGGCTCTATGATGATGGAGGCCTTACAATTCTCGTGCCACATCTTCTCACCACCAGATCACAATTTTCCACCTGCAAACTCCGGGTTTTTACCCTCACCGCTCGGGAGGATCAGCTGGATCAGGCACAGAAGAGGTGAGAGGGAGGAAATTTTGGTCTCATTTTAAATATTAAATTTAAATACGCTTACACTTTAAATTTAAATACGTTCCAAATCCGGTAGATGTTAAGAAAAATGAGGCCAGCGTTTACAATTAAAGCGTGTAGAGGGAACATGGGAAATAAAATTTATTTATACTCTATAGCATGGCGGCACTTCTGGCCAAATTCCGGATAGACTACGCGGACGTAAAGGCCATCTCGGATATCACGGCTAAGGCAAAGGACGTGACGAAGCGGGAGTTTATGAATATTATTGAGCCTTTCCGGAGTGACAACATCCAGGATGGCACCGCCATCTCATCGTCCGAACTGGAGACGCAGAAGGAGAAAACCAACCGTCATATGAGGCTGAGGGAGCTGCTTCTGGAACATTCCAAAGAAGCTACTTTTATTGTCATGTAAACATTTTTTTTCTCTTGAAATTTATAGCGATACTTATAATTGATTAATTACTTAATTTACTACTGATGTATACGTTTTTCGAAATTTTAATTTACTTATAATTTATAATTTTTTTCAAATTTGAATTTCAAAATTTCTCGGCGAGTTTGCCATTTTGCTAGTGATTTTACAAATTTTTCTGTGGATTGCCATTTCCCTAGCGATTTTAAAGAAAATATCTCTGTGGGTTTGAAATTTAATTTTTTTTGCGTCTCTTGTATAGGACTCTTCCCATTCCGAGGAAGGACACGGTCTCCGCGCCACTTTACATGGCTTGGCTGGAGCTAATGTCCAGGGACATGCCGCCCTTCCTCTTTATCCGGGGCAATCAGACGTCTGTCCTCACATATTACTCTTGAAATCACCTACTTATGGAATTTTGACACCTTACTTAATTAGTGCATATATAGATAGATAGATTTAGGATTGCGAGTCAAATAAATAATAATGTAGAAAAAAATGGAAATATGTATGTACCATGATCAAACAAAATGAATGAATATGTAAAAAACAGGAAATAAAATGAATAATGATAAATTTTATTATCATCTCTATTCCTCGGAAAATGCAGACGACTCTTTTCAAGCATTTCCGCACTGAAGCGGTAGGCTTTTGTGTGTAGTACAGTGGGATTGTTTCTTGCAAATTGGAAAAACGTAGGGTTGTACGCCAAGCTTTTCTACAAAAGCGCTAGAAATTGCACGTAAACGAAGGATTTTGAGCGTGTCTTTAGAGTAAAACAAAATCTGAAAAAATTATTGTAGCATTGTGAATGTCTTTACTTGTATTTGTTTGTAATTTGAGTATGGTATGTACCAGTAATTGGAGTAAGTAATTCAATTAGTTAAATAAATATTTGCGTACATATACATAAATACATGCATATATCCAAAAGAAAATTATACATTAAATGTGGATCCCTGTGAAAACTTACTAGCTCGTATTGATGACGGCAGTGGAGGAAGTATTCGCTCGGGAGAAGGCGTGGTTGCCTGTAATTTCATGAATTTAGTTTTCGTTTGTCATAAATGATTGAAATTTCTTTAAAAAAATGGTAGAAATTTTGCACTAATATGTAAAAAATTGTTTCAGTATTGTTAAATTGTGTGCTAATATTGTTAAATTTTGTGCTAATATTGTTTAATTTTGTGCTAATATTGTTTAATTTTGTGCTGATTTTGTTAAATTTTGTGCTAAAATTGTTAAATTTTGTGCTAATATTGTTAAAATGTGTGCTAATATGTAAAAATTTGTTTCAATATTGTTAAATGTTGTGCTAATATTGCTAAATTTTGTGCAAATACAATGGAATCTCTCTATAACAAAATTCCTATATAACAACATTTCTATAAAACAATACAATTTTTTCTCATCTTCGTACATGTAAAGTACATATTTAATGTTCTATGTAACAGCATTTCCCTGTAACAATATTTTTCGCCCTTCCCTTCATAGTTGTTATATAGAGAATCCACTGTATTGTTAAATTTTGTGCTAATATTTTTAAATTTTGCATTTCTCACCAATGGATTGAGCATGAGCGCCCGTCCCGGCCACGACGGATGCGGGTCCAGAGGCGTTGACGGCCAGCATGGTGCTGGCGGTGGCCTCGGCGAAACTCGGACCAACCATTCCTCCAGGCATTCCAGGTGGAGGACCCGGGTAATACGGACAGTTACAATGACAATGCGGAGGCGGAGGCGGAGGTGCGTAACCATAATATGGAGGTTGCCTTTTTACCCGACTGTGACCCATAATTGCCTCAGTAATTTTTTTCTCCCCTAAAGCGTGAAATGATACATATAACGATTGTGAAAATTTTGAGAAACTTTTCCTGTTCGGACAAATTTATTTTATTTTCCTAATTATTCTTTCTACAAAAATGAATTTATTTTGGTCTTAAAAATAAAAAACAGTTATTCAAGTACCGGCGGAAGGGAACGAAACGACGGAATTTCCTCCGTAATTGTCCAGAATAAAAATGAGAAAAAGGACCCATTTTGGAGAGACTTCCATTCCTCCACAGGAGTTCCGTTTAAATACACGACAGCCGACTTTTGGATGATCAGTGGTCTCAAATCAGTGCCAATTAAAATTTTCCAGGGGATGGGCATTGCTTTTTATATGGATTTAGCCTTTTTTGATAACACCGGATGTATACGCAGGGAGAAAGTATAGTTATTATTAGGAAACACTAGAAGTGTTAGAAACACTTATTATTCGTACTTTATATTGTATAATCACAATTACTGCAAAAGTACGACGAAATAAATGTTGAGATAAATGATAAAGAGTCATAGAAAAATAAATTATGGGACATACGTGTATATACGTGTACAAAATGGTTTGCATGAGCATGAAAAATTTGTTTACAACAAAAATGCCATAGAATTGCATGGACGACGGAGATCATCTATCTTTTTCCGAGGGGACAACACAAATCACAATGTCTGTGGTTGGGACAGGACATGCAAGTTATTTATTATGAATAAATAAATAGCGTTACTGCACAGCTTGTCTGGTAAGTACATTTGGGAATTAGAAATGCATTTGTTTTCAGTAAATTCTAAATAGATATACATGTGCTGAAATATCCTTGGTCAAAAGCGAATAATATTCAGGCATTCCGGAAAATCAAGTTCAATTAAATTAAAATTCAATTTCAGCCGTTTCGGCAATCATAAACGACGAATTTCTTTGGAAATATTTCTTTTATTTCCTATACTAACTACAATTTTTGCTTAGATATTATTTTTCCGGATAAGCTACAACATTGCAATTATTTTATTACGCCCCCACAATGAGCGTGACTCAATGAAATTTGCGATAGGAACTAAAGTTAACTTCGAGAGGAGTTCAAGAGGTATTATGTATACACATGTAAATAGTGTATGTGTTTGAAGACGAGAAATAACTATAGCTTTAAATACAGAAATCTGGCGAATGACGATATCCATTTTCTGACAGCACCTATAGTATCTTCTCATTTGGTTTTGCACATCTAAACAGGGGAAAAAGGGTTAAATACAGAATTTGCCAGATTATATAAATACATTTCTATAGCATCGCAAATATTATCGCGCAAGAAAAAGATTTAAAAAAAAAAGGATTAAAAATACAAAGGTCAATATTGGGGTCGCTTACGTCAATATACGCCTGATGGATACATTCCGTGAGTGGCATATAACTTCCACAGGTAGGATCGACCGCCTTCACCTTAGGACCTTTGTGTATGGGCGTAATTAAAAAAAAGAACAAATGCTTGTAAATTGGCATGGAAATGCTTCACTTGAATTTTTTTTTTTATTTGGAGCAAAAGCTTACCATGGTCATCCAAGCACTTGGACAAAAGGACTTTCACTTCCTCCTTGAGGGAATCGGGAAGATTGCCGTCAATGCTTTCCATGATCTTCTCCTTGTGAGGCTTCCCTTCTGCGTCAATCTGGACAACAATTTTTTTTACAGTGCATCTATTCAATTTCAAGGTTATACAATAGGCACAAATGGGGATAGATGCAAAAGGGATATATTTGACAAGAGAGAAAGCGATTGATTCAGGAAGAATTATAATTCGTGTGAATTATCAGGAAGAATTATAATTGGTGTGAATTATCAGGAAAAGTTAAAATTTAAATTATGTAAATTGGCAAGTTGGATTTATTCCGGATTGTGTTCCCATGTTTTCGTATGTACAATATGATATATTTGAGATCTCAACTTACGAATCCTTTCTTCACCGTCATGCATTTTCCAAAGCACTGCAAAGAACAAAAAATTGGTACAATTTACTTTCACTGAATTTTACACAGCTGATTTGGCATCCAAGTAAATTTTATGAAATATTCAAACCTTTTAGATAATTTTAAAGATAATCTTAAAAATAAATAGGTAATAATAAAATTAATAATGGACGTTTTGGCAAAACTATAAATAATTCCGATTTTTTTACACTATCAAAATTGAATGTAAATCTTAATGTGTAAAAAAAAAATGATTTCCTCACCGCTTTCTTCTCAGGGGTCAAATCGTCCTGGGAAGTGACCTGAAGTTCCGTGGCACATTCCAAAATGACGGCCATATCCTCGGCTTCTATGTTAATGGACTGGCCCTTGCACTGGACATTTGAGGCCTCTTCTTTGAGTTTTTCTGAAGCCTATAAATTTTACATTGAAATTAAAATTAAATAATGTATTTTTCCTCGTGAGATCTTAGCATATGATAATGTAAACATTACTATATTAAAATAAATTGAATTTTAGAAAATTTCCAATAGAATTTGTCCTCGCTTGTGTACAAAGTCTAAGTGAAATTTCAGAGTCTTACCGAAGATAAATGGAGAGCCACGACGAAAATGAGCAGTTGCTTATACATCCTGGAAACAAAATGTAAATATTGCCAAAACGCCTAAAAATCCCCGGATTTACTGCTGGTTGTACCGCACAAAATCAAACTGGAACAGAAAATGGAAGATTCAGTCGGTTTTACCTGGCAAAAATTATAGTTATATGTAATTTGACCAAGAAAAAAATGCTCCCAAAGGATCATATAAATTATTAAAAAATGGGATTGTGTGACAAAAGAGAGTATAATAACAGAAGGTAATTAAATGCGTTAAAAAATCCTAGCAGTAACCCTTTTAACGAGATAAAAGACATTTTCTAATGTCCAATTACCAAACATCCGGTTGCGCATTTGCATTTAAATTCATGCGAACACACATATGCTACAATGCATTGCCACACAACAATGGGGTAATACCTGGAATGTATTTTTGGCCAGGTATACTACATGGAAAGTGTCATTATCTATGTATATGTACATATAAGCGGGATTATTTTTAAATTAATCGAACAGCAAGACACTTCCGCTTCGCATTTATCCTGGAGCCATTGCGATCCTTGCATTCCCTGATTTCCAACAGAGAAAGCAGGCGGTGGTAATTGCTTTGTCAAAATTAATTTTTAATGTGACACCTCATAATTGGACCTTTAATCCTTTAGGTGGAGATTTACACAATACAGTGGAGTCTCTATATAACAACTCTGAAGGGAAGATAAAAAATGTTGTTACAAGGAAAAGTTGATATATAGAACATAAAATAGCACTTTACTAATACATGTACGAAGGGCGGAAAAAATAATGTTGTTATAGAGAAATGCTGTTATAAAGAGACTTGTTATATAGAGACTCCACTGTAATTAAAATGCAATTCTGTGTCTCTTCCCAGAAAAGGCTTTATTAATGTATTTTGAGACATTACATTGCATTCTGTGACTATAAGCCAAAACAATTTTAACCTGTTTTACTGACATTTATGCGCGTCATCATAATCAAAAAGTCCCTTAGAATTCTAAATAGCTTCCGGAGCTAGGGGGAAAATGTACACATTTCAATGTCACTATAATCACTACGAATGAATCATATTGTCACAGAAGCACACGCACATGTGTACAAAGGAAAGAATTAAACACGCCTAAGTCCGCTGATAAAATTTTACAGGAAACCAAAACGGACGTATTCCATTTTGTCACTGAATTATCGATTACTAATAGGTAGACTTTATTATTCCTTTTTCATATTAAATTATTGAAGGAAATATTTCATATTTTGGAAAAGGGAACAAACATTTTTGAAAAAAATTTGAACTTAGGTTGGGTTGACTCTGCAATCATAATAATATGTACATATATGTACATATATCTGCATACATATACGTATATGATTTGTGTGTGTATGTCTCTAGGTTATTTTTTCGCTTTCATTGTCTTAAGTTGATGGCGTTAAAAAAAGTGTGATATCTCCCACACTGTCAGATGAATTAAATGGTTAAAACAATTTTTAAAAAAATGGGAATTAAAATGGCACGTGGGCGACATTATTATTAGAAAATGTATTCTTTACTTAAAGGCAAACTGAAACGTTATATGAAGGTCATGCATAAATACAAGTCATTGTGAGTATTTTAATGGATGGCAACAGCAGGTTATTACCAGATGTGATCAAAATATACTAAATGAAAATAATAACAATATAAATATGTACAGAATACGTTCCGTTCTAAAATTTCCTTCAGCGTTTCCCGAGTATACGCATATTAAAATAAGTAATGCATATTAAGGCCACATATATCTATATCATAGTGAACATCGTTTATATAATAAAGTATGTATGCACATCAATAATTAATTGCACAGTACAAAAGAAACGCGAAAGTTTTATTGTTATACATATATCGCATACATTATATAAGGAACAATCCTTTGGCCAAGCTGCAAGTATTTTTTGGAATCAATTGACCGCATGGGATAAAGCCATATCCGTCTTAGTTACACAATCTCATCCAATTATGATGTCCTGATTTTTAAAGCGGTCGAAGCAGAAGCATTAGCATTGGCACTCGACTGGCCGTTTCCTGGAATAGAAATCATCATAGATGCATGTTTATATCGGCATTACCCAATTTGCTTTCAGTTGTATTGACGTATACATTTATATTTTTGTCATGCATAAAGTGAAAAATAGAAAAATGGTCACTTCCGGATTTTATTTGTTGGAAAGTAAATGCATAAATTTACCGCTGGAGGACGCTTGCGCCGCTGCCCCGGCCTGAGCGCCAATAGCAGCGCCCCAGGGCCCATTGGAGCCCACGCCCAATTGGGCATTTGCGGATGCTTGGGCATTTGCACTGGAGGAGCCTCCGTAGCCGGGATATGGCCCACCCCTACAATTGCAGGGCGGAGCCGGCTGTTGTTGGCCGCAGGGACGGCCATAATAGTAACCTTGAGGGGAATGTCGTTTCTCTCTGGACTTATCACTCTTCAGGTCGTATCCATGCCTTCGGCCCAGGTCAATGACCCAAGAATCTTCCCTCACTTTGTTGAAACGCGAATCCTGCTCTACTTCATTTTGTTCTGGAAATGGAATGAAAAAACATTGAATATACACGACAACATATATGTGTAAGGACATGAAACAAATTCCGGAAAGATATGAAATAACGCATGAAAAACCACAGAGAAGATGTACAAGCGAGAAATAATATACAAAACATTAGGTAATACATATTTTTAAACAATAAAAAACCTACAAAATATTTAATTATACATATTTATAAACTTTAAAATCCTGACAAAAAATTACAAAACGCGTAAAAACATTTAAAATTCTGAAAAACATGAAAAATGCTTAAAACAGCATAAAATATATATATAAATAACTAAATAAGTACAAAAAATAGGAAATAATATAAAAAACAGGCAAAACGCATGACATACGTAAAAACAAGTAAAAGGCATGCAATTATATGTAAAAACAAGAAGGCTTGAAATAATATTAATATGTACAAAAATTGAAAAAGCTGGAAAACATGAAAAAGGATCAAATAAAGCATGAAAAACATGAAAAAGGCTCAAATAAAGCATGAAAAATGTATAAAAATAATTTTAAAAAATGAATTAATGTTCAAAAGCGTAAAGCAAGCTGAAAAACATGAAAAGGCCCAAATAAAGCTTGCAAACACGTAAAAAACCAAGTAAAGATCGACAAAAAACATGAAATAAAATGAAAAAACAAAAATAGTGTGAAAAAAATTGTACTAAGAAATCAGACCAAAAATTCCCTTAAATAATTTGGCAAAGGCAAATTTGAAAATTTTAATAGCAACACTGTTACAACCTATTACAGTTAACTTTGTTTATAGCGGTTCCTCTTAAATCAGCAAATTTCCTCCGATATAGCGAAAAACAAGACCAGAAATTTGTATGTAAACTATTAGAGCAAGTTTCTGAGGGTAACATATTCTGCTACCGTTATAGAGAGAAAACCGTTATAAGGGAGCCCATTATGGAGAGAGTCGATTGTATACATATAGTATATATACATATCTGTACTGGGAAAAGTCTCACCTGGATTTATGCTTGGTCTGATCACGTGCCCTGAGACAAACTCCAGCAGAAAGGGAAGAAGAACCAAGTAAATTTCGGAATACTTCATGACTATCAAAATATGATCTAGACCACTGTTCACTCTAATTGTAATTCAGAAGATGTGATAGAGATGTTGGATGTGATAGAGATTCCCGAATGATGTCCTGGCTCTGTCAAGATCCCCATTTTATACATGTATCCAAGCCCCATAATTTCCACATTGAGTTCAAGTATTGACGTCAAACCCTTTGGGCACGTGCGCCCAAATGTACCCAAAAATCCGGTGTCACATTTCCGGCAATAGGAAAAATCCCGGAGCTCCATACAAAGGCTGTGTAGTATAGGATTCCCGACATTGTTTATGTTCGTGGAATGTCCAGGAGGATTCAAATTGTAATGTAATTTAATAGAATGCAAAAATATTATGGGTGAATGTCAACAATAGAATAACATATCTCTCTCATGTTGGTGACGTAGAGGGAATTCTCCACCATCAATTATGATCCCATTTTTGTGAAGGGAAGTGACAGGAAAGTTGGGAAAGTCCAGCCGAAAATGAAGTTTGTTTCATTGCAAAAGCTGCCCTGGGGGCATCTGTGGCGTTTGTAAATATTTGCGTGACCAAGTGTAATATTGCCGTTGAGGTGATGTTTCCTATGCACATTTTCGTAGGGTTTTTACTCATAACTATAAATTTATTTGTCACGCTGGACCTTTGCAATTTGACACCTTTTTGTATTGTGACGAATCATATCATTCACCTGCTTTTAACTTTCTATATTTGTGTAAATGGTTTATTAATTTCTGTCTTTAGACCATGTAGTTCTATTTCTTTTGTGATTATCAAATTTTATATTCAATTTATGGACTTCAGAAAATGCTAATTACTGGTTGTGTTGAAACTGAAAACCTGTTTTAATTGTTGTATAAAATTATTAATTTTCAGCAATCTGGCAAACAAAGAAAAGAACTGTCAAAAAAATTTGTTTTTTGAATCGATTACATATTAGAAAAAGCAATTTCAGGACATTTAAAAAAAATACGAACAGAAACAAATAGTTTATATATGCGCAGTCAAACTGCAATCATATTACGTATTTTAAACAGCTCAAGAAAAAATTGCCCATAGCTCAGTGACAAATTCACAATTAATTGCGATTTTGTTTTATCGTTTTATTTTATAAATAAACGTTATTATCTTTTGTGGTTATTTCACAACAATAATTATCCCGGCACAATATGAAAACATGTCGTGTAAATCAGGGTATGACATCCGAATCGGTATTGGAATTCAAATCGGAATTATATTAATATTTTTCAGCATTTTAATTGGAATTAGTATCTATATTTTTGTCAGAAAAATATTTTAATTCGAATTTATAATTACAAATACATTCGAAATTCAAAGTATTCAAAAATTGACATTTGGATTCCGATATTTTATTGATATTCGAAAATTCCTTCATTATGCTGCTATTACCCGCCTTCGAGGAAGTTTTTTTTTGAAAAATCAAGGTATTGTAACAATAATTTTTTTGAATTGGCAGTAATATCACTATTTTGTCCGTAAAAGCATCGAATTTGTGCCAAATCAGAGTTGCGGAGTCAACTTATAATTTTGTGTATTGATTTTGGGTTTATTTTTAGCTACAAATTATGCCAGATTGCACTACAAATAAATTTTTAAAAGTATTCGAAAAGTATTTGAATACGTATTCATATGTCTGAGTATTTGAATAAAATTGTATTGGAATTAGAATTCATATTTCAGATATCCGAAATTTAAATTTGTATTCATAATTCGGAAAAACAAGTAGGTATTTTAATTCGAATTTTAATCCTTATTCTTTCGGATGTCATTCCTTGGTGTAAATGGTCCGATATTATAATCGTAAATAAGGAACGATATTTGGAGAGCTGCCGATGATGATAAAACCTTTCACACTATTAATCTATGGATATACCTTATTCGAAAGAAGTTCGAAAGCATTTTATAAATGACGTAAGTGTCTGTAGAAAGATGAACTATCCGAAAATCAGAAGTATTAAGTGTATTTTTTAACTTGGCGCGGAAAAAGTGCTATATGCATCATAGGACTATTTTTACTAGACCTGCAATAAAATACTAGACAAAATAAGCTTGTCACCGTTTTTTATTGCTGGCCGTCGTAGGGCGACATCTTCCAATTTTTGTGTAAAAAAACAAAATTGTTGAATTGGCTCCGCGCCACTGTGACTTTCGTTGCAAATGAATATGGACGGAGTCAAATAACGGAATCAGAACCGTAAAACCACGCGCAGTTGCTAATAAACGATTATGCCGTTAAAAAACACTAGATTATAGCCTGTCGATTGTAACTTGCCATTGTGGGATCCAAGAGTACATTTTAAATTTTAAGGTGTTTGGCTTTGATGTCGGCAGTTCCGGTTTTTACATTCTGCAGTTTACGAAATCGGTGCAATAAAATTTGGTGCAATGATGTTAGAGATCATTGCCATTTACGAGATTTTTTCCAATAAAAACATTTTCAATTTTACTGCACTTTTACTGATTAAAGGTCCTGACCAGAACTTGTCCATTCGGAAGGACAGGACCAAAACTGTACAGCAATTCCCGAACAAAATTATAGTTTATACAATATCATATATAATATTGATGTTATCCTTAATTTCAAGGGAAAATTATAGGTTTATTTAATGCCGTTTATTTACGTTCTCGGAACATTTTCATATAGTGGATCAAGTCAGGTGTTATAAAATATTATTTAATTGTCCGTTTTATAATATTTGGTAAAAGGAATTTGTTTAACCATTTATAAATTCATATTTTTATACAAATTATTCTATATCATTTGTTTTGTGTATCTTAAAAAACAATTTAGCATGTAAGTTTCTACCAGGATATATGCATCTATATGTATGCACATATACATGCCTATACAGATACATATATAGCACTTGGCATGTGAACTGCGAGCTATACAAATGTATGCACATAATACGTAAACGTTTTTGGCACTACCATTACCATTGAGTATTTCGAAATTGACATTTTTAAAAAAAGAGAAAATGATGGAAATTATTTCCAAATTTACGATTTTTTTCCGGATGAGGAGCGGAGCTCCTAAAAATAAATCTTACTATTATTTTCATACAAATAAAAAAAGTGCTTAAACTCTGGTAAGAATTTTAAAAGGAGCTTATCTCCATTATTATATTAGGTATATGGATATATACAGTGGAACCTCTCTATAACGGCTCCCCTTAAATCAGCATATTCTCCCGGTTATATATAACGAAAACCCGTTATAGAGAACAGAAATTTCTATATTAAAAATTGGAGAAAGCATTTTCAGCCACCGGTATAGAGAGAAAACCGTTATAAGGGAGCCCGTTATAGAGAGGTTCGACTGTACATATAACTACACACTTAATTGTATGCTGCAAACTCTAGCTGTGCTCCGAGCAAATTAAAATCCAACACTTTCATTGCCATGAAAAAGTTCCTGCTTATATTTCTGTCTCCTATTAAATTCCGACTAAATAGAAATCAAAAAATCTAACTGAAAACCTCCCAGAATTTTTAAAATTTGTACTCGAAAATTTTCCTGGGACTGTCGTGATGCTGAAAATCAAAATGAAATCACATTTGCTTATTTCATGAAATAATGTTTGGGCAAAAATAAGATGATTCCGGCCAGGTTCGAACTGGCGACCTTCTGCGTGTAAAGCAGACGTGATAACCACTACACCACGAAACCACGGTTAAAGCACGAGCGCTTTCCACTGGCACACACTTTGCAAGTTTATTAAAACCTTCCCGAGGATTTTTACTGCTCTGGATCATACCTGTTCATATACATGCATATACATACGCAAACACGTTATCAATGCAAAGTTGGCATGTGTGCAATTTACAATTACATATAGATATACATATCGGTATAGACGTCACGACCAGAAATGCGTCTTCTTCTCATGTGCTGGAAACACGCGTGTTTTTTTTATCCTCATTTACCCACACGGCAAAACATATTTAAAATACTTACATATAAATAAGTAATACATTTTTTATTCCAACAATTTTTTATATTGTTTATTTAATAAACAAATTTAATAAACAAATTTATTGTTTATTTAATGTTATTGTTTATTAAATTTTTATATAACATATAGGTAATACATTTTTTAACCAATACAGCTTGTAATAGCGTATTCTTTCCGTGGCTATCGCCGGAAGAAAAAGTTCTAATGTTAAATTTGGATTGCTTCTCCACATCGAAAATATTTGTTTTTAGTGTGTGTGGAGAAACACTCCTTTAAATAGAACTTTTTCTTCCGTCCGTATGAAGGCGGTGCAGTGCAAATGCAAACCATTGAAATCTCAGTTTAAATACCAAAATGATTACATGCATGGGTCAAATCATTTGACATTTGTCATTCATATGACAAATTAATAGGTGTAGCTATAGACTCCAGCGAATTATTGTGTAGCGTCTAATACCATATTCCTATAATATCTTCTTAAATGGTAGCAATCAGAATAATTAATCTGATCCAGTAAAAACGATGTACAGTGCGGATTCGAGAATAATTTTTTTTTAAAACTGCTAATAAGGACCAATAAATTTATTTGATCAGGACAGATAGACGAGACTACATAAAAGGGAAGGGAGAGAAAAATAGAAAGGGAGGAAGAGAAAAAATAGGGAGCGAGGAAGAGAAAAACAAAGAAAAGGGGAGATAGAAAAAGAGAAATAGACAAAATAACGAAAGGGAGAGAGAGAGAAAAAAGAAAGAGAGAGAAAGAGGCATGAAAGAAAGAGAAAGAGAAAAAAAGAAAGAGACATGAAAGAAAGAGAAAGAGAAAAAAAGAAAGAGACATCATAGAAAGAGAGAGAAAAAAAGAAAGAGACATGAAAGAAAGAGAAAAAAGGAAAGAGACATCAAAGAAAGAGAGAGAGAAAAAAGAAAGAAACATCAAAGAAAGAGAGAGAGAGAAAAAGAAAGAGACTTGAAAGAAAGAGAAAAAAAGAAAGAGAGAGAAAAAAAGAAAGAGAGATAAAAAAAGAAAGAGAGAGAGAGAGAAAAAAAGAAAGAGAGAGAGAGGGAGAAGAAGAAAGAGAGAGAAAAAACGAAAGAGAGAGAGAGTGAGAAAAAGAGAGAGAGAGAGAGAGAGAGAGAGACACAGACAGAGAGATAGAGAAAGACCGAGAGAGAGAGACAGAGAGAGAAAGAAAGAGAGAGAGAACAAAGACAGGGTAAGATAGAAAAAAATTAGAAGGAACAGAAAGAAGAAAGGAAGAGAAAAATGGAGGAAAGAGAGCAAAAGCAAAGGGAGAAGAAAATGAAAGGAAATTGCTGAAAGAAAAAAAAGAATTTAATATTATATTTGTTTGTTTGAACATGGTACACGTATGTACGTATTGGAGAGAGATGCTATTATTGCACTAAATAAGACTAATTGTTTAATATCAATAAAGCACCATTTCCAAAAATTCCCGATTGCATCAAAACAACAACAAAGAAAACGAAACCAATAGCCCTTAATTGTATCCCGATGATAGGAGCTTCCTTGAGCTGATTGTTGTAATAAGCGATGACCTGCTGCTGCTGCTGCTCTTAATTTTTTTTCCATGTGCTATTGTTTATTCACACCGCTAATAAAATTAGTGTCATGCATGTACACATAACATTTGTAACCATCTCAAGAAGTGCAATTGTCTGATTGTAATTTTTTTTTGAGTTTGTAAATGTAAACACATTCTATTTTCTTTCTATATTATTTCTTTCTCTATATTTTTCGATTGCGCAATGCTCTACACTATGAATTCGGTAGAGAATTACAGTGGACTTTCTCTATAACAACTCTCCTTATAACAACTTTTTCTCTATAACAACTTTATTTGTCAGCCCTTCGTATATGTAGTGTACATATTAAATGTTCCATATAACAACTTTTCCATATAACAACCATTTTTGCCCTTTCCTTGAGGGTTGTTATAGCGAGAGTCCACTGTACTGATCTTTAACTCTGTAATTTCAAAAAGGCAATTGAATGTGTTTTCATCGCGGAAGCCGTAAATTAAATAAACCTTTTAAAATGGATGCAATGGGGTGATAAGAACGGGCAAGGGCGGTAAAGTCGTGCTTTGGTTGTAAAAGATGGAGCGAGAAGCGCTTTCATGGCTGCCTGAGTAATAAAATACATACAATATATAGGTAAATATAATATGAATATAAAATACAAATAAATGTCATTTGGTCATTTATATACATACATATACATATATATTACGCACTTGTGTTTTCCCCGCTAAAAGCCTTTGCCAACTTTTACTTATGTCTACGGCCATCCAAATATACTATATTGCTGGCAAAAATGTATGTATGTATACTTTCGCGTAAAAAATACGCTTTTTCAAATAAAATTAATGTTTGCCTATTGAATTATAATTAAACCATCAGTTTTTTGTTTTTTTGTTTATTTCTGAGTAATTTTCTGAGATTTGTTATAAAAAACGTTTTTAATATATTAAAGACATTTGTTATAATAATCATTAATCAAGCATAATTTAGCAAGTCGCTATTTATACGATTGTATTTTAAAAAATCTGACAGAATTTTATGTTTAAGCTTCAGAAATTTTGCCTATAACAAGGTAGTTATTAGTACTTTTGGTTTTCCAGATTCCGATTCCACCCATTTGCAGGGCGATTTTAGGAAAAAAAAGTATTTCAATATTTTATTTTATATTTATTTTATATTCTTTGAAAGTATGATGATATTTAGTAATCTATGTGCACAATGTCGGACGAATATTTTGTGTGCAAACCGGTTTGGATTAAAAATTTCAAATGTTTCTGGGGTACATCAAGAAACTTCTGCAGTTCTGCATGAGACTATAATAATATGTATTCTCATGAAATTGAAGGCTATTTATTAATTTTTTGGCTTTTAAAAAATCTATAATCCTTTAAAACGTTTATGAATGCACAGTACACCGAGATTTTTCTTGAAATCGCTTGTACCGGAGTCTTTTTTAACCAATTTGAAAATGTAGTTATCCTATAGATTGGTCCGGAGAATTTTTTTGTTTTGAATATCTGAAATCTTTTATTTTTAAATGTGGAATTAGCCTAGTTGGCGTCGGCAGTCTTATTGCTGTATCAGATAATATGTAAAAATGACCATGTGCATAACTCATCCATGGCATAAACAACGCAAGCCTGTTATATTATCAATACCAAACCATGCATTTTCCATGGAATTACACAGGCCTAACTAGAATATACATATGTATATACAGTATATAGATATAGATGAAAAATGCACTCATTTTTTGAACCTTTAATTAATTGGCAGGGGCACTCCCCCTCCCCCAATTAAGGTCCGACACGCAAATATATAATTTTCATTAGACGATCAATTACATGTTATTCGCATATGTACATAATTTTTGGGACAATAAAAAAAGGGCATATATTCATCATGATGATTAATTTCACATGTTTCCCCAACCCGTTCAAAAAGTGGCATTTAACAATTTAAGATGCGTGACTGCGTGAAAGAAGAGACGTGTTAGGTGCCCCCAAATTATTCTCTCTTACATAAATTAATTATATCAACAATATTTTTACTCCTATTATGCCTATTGAGGCATTCCTTTCCCCTGATCTGGTTTCCCTTTCATTGCCCATTGAATCATATTTTCCCCCACTTGCTCATCGTCCATTATTTTCTAGCCATTTATGAGTCAATACTTTTACTGATTATGAAGGAGGACTTTGACCACGTTAAATCATCTGCCTTTCTGTGTGACCACAATTATTGTTAACTATTCTGATCCCAAATTTGTTCTAAGTAACAATGGCTTCCATACTGGTGATTCATTCCATGAGAGATCCCTTTACCTCTCACCTTCCATTCATTATGTACATTCATTAGGTAGCATTTAAGGCTGGATGATTTTTGGTACATTTTTTTTGGTACCAATTTTTCAAAAAAAACTGGGAGAGCGTTTAGTCGGAAAGATGTTTGTTGAAATAATTATGGGGGGACAGGATTTAATCAGTTACAAAAATGTGAGCAGACCAATTCATACACATGCCATTTTTTTTGGTGGGTTCAGACTCCAATGGGTGGGGTTCATTACGAGTGTAAAAATATAGTCACTTTTTTTTTATCTTTTTTTAATAATAATGATGTGATTCCATAGAAAAAGGGTTGACTTTCATTCGCATAGCTACGTGTGAGGTTTTGTTTTGCACAATAAAATTGCATACATTACGAATGTCGATGACACAAGGGACCTTTATACAGGATTCCTTTTTTTGGAGGTTGTGCGCATCAGTGAGCATTGAAATTATGGGGTTGTCTATTTTTTCTTTGTGTGTTTGGCGTGAAAAAAATGCTGTGCTCGAAAAAGGAAAATGAGATCAGCCACTGAGAAGGTGCAGATTGCAATTGCAAGTTAAACCCCTTGCGTGTTTTTTATATTGATGCTAAATGTATGGATCAATGCTATTAATAGATTTCATGGAGGCCACACGAAAGTGCATTATGCATTTTAGTACATAAAAAAACTTTTCGCACGTTATCAGTTCAAATACATACATATATTTTTAAATAAATAAATAATTTCAATTAAAAGACAAGCATTTAAATAGTTATTTCAGTATATAGTTATTTTAATAGTTATTTCAATTAAACTAAATTTTTAAACAAATAAATTGTTCCAAATAAAATATTTTCTTTTAAATTTAGGTGGTTTAAAACTAGCTAAAATTCTGGATTATTTCTCATGCAGGGAAAGCCTTAAATGTTAAATAATTAAATAATGCTGGAAATTTTTTTAATAGCTATTGTCTTTCATTATTCATTATTAATTTTATATTTACTTTTATTTTGATATTAAATCATTTTCAAAAATACCTTTGAAAAATATTTTGACAGCTCTTGTCTTGTATAATTTCTTCCTTTAATTTAATATTAGATGATTTTATTTTGTTTTGATTCGAGTTCTAAAACTAGGAATTTTTAAGCTAAATCCTAGTATTCTTTTATTACATTTTTAATATTATGTTAATATTAAATCATTTAGAACAAAACAAAATTTCAAAGTTAGAATTACTTTGAATTTTAAACCACTTGTTTTAAGGCACTAATAAGTTCGGTAAAGCAACTAATTTTGGATTGTTTAAAAAAAACGGCATTATAATATTTAAAAAAAATATGTTATTTAATAATAATGAATCAGGTGAAAAATTTAGCGCATTTCGAACATTCTATTGAGGCATTTAAAATATTTTCCATCATTTCACTGTATTTCCGTTAACATATTCAATTTTAAAATATCAATTCGGTATTTTAAAAATTATTATTGAAAATTTAAACTTGTAGTTAGCTATAGTGAATTAATGATTGAATTATTTTACCCCTATTTATTTTATTAGTATACATATATCAGTGTATATTATCAGTGTGCATATGAATTTTCATGTTCTAAATTTTCATTTTTTTCTATATTAGACCAGGCAATGCTCTAGACCACAAGACTTTCTGAGGACCCCCAAGAAAAGCCACCCTGCTCGAATTAAGATTGCCAAAAGATCTCATCGCCGTTTTATTGCGTAAAAATGGTCACAAAAGTATTTAGAGAAAAAAAACGCTCAAGAAAATGATTGCTCCACATGTTATATATAAAATGCCTTCCTTCAACAATACAATTTTTTCTGGCTATTGTTAATCGCTTTACGGAGCAATAAAGTCCATCCACACCCCAATGCACAGATCCCAATCCTTTTTGACACTTCACCCCTTACGAACTGTGTGGTCATTGTCCAATTCTCCTTTCTACGGCACATTCTCCTCTCTTACAATTAAAGTACAGGAATCTTAACTTATGTAACAATAATTTTTCATCACTTTTCCTTTCTCAAATACTCTCGTGAATATTAAAGTTTCCCTTTTTTTTTACGATGAATGCCCCTTTTTACTTCCATTTAGCAGCCCCTAATTGAATAAGAAAATAGGTTGCAATTACAATTAGGGGAGTCAAATTATGTAATGCATTTAAACGTATACAAGACACACATTCTTCTTCAAATTGTTTTAATGACAAAATGACACCATATACTAACAAAAAAAATTCTATCCATATTTATCCTCAAGTTTTTTTTTTTGGTACTAATAATCGTAAATAATACTTTTATTAATAAATGGTTCATTAATTTTCCAATGGGATTTCATGGATGCAGGTCAGTGGTGACTTTTTTGAGGGGTGCAGATTACATTTGAAGTTGTTTTACGGTTCAGGCTTTTCCACGTCAACAGATAGAGGCGAGGGCGAGGAAGGTGAACAAGTTTTTCCTCTCTATTAACTTGGATACAAATGTATGCCGGTGTAGGGCATTTAAGTGTATACATATACATATGTCATGTATGCAATTACATATCATAGACATATTATGTATATAACTTTTTCCTCCCCTCTATCCATCATTTTGATCCCCTTTTTATTTTTTTCCATTAATCCTTTCTTTTCTCTTTCTTTTCTCTCTGCCTCTCTCTCTAGCTCTCTTGCAATTTCTCTCTCAATTGCATTTCTTTTGCTGCAGTCTATTCCTTCCTCTTTTGAATTTCTTTTTCTTCCTCTCTTGCATCTGCCTCGCTCTTTCTCTTGTACATTTCTTCCCATCTCTATATCCTGCATTTTCCTAACTGTCTCTTTTCCCCTTTCATTTATATTTTTCTCTCTGTCTCTCTCTTGCATTTCTCTTTCTCCCTCGCTTGTATTTATCTCTCTCTCTTTTTTTTGTTGCACTTGTGTCTCGCTTGTATGTTCAATTTTCTCCCTTCTATATTTTTCTCTATCCTACTTTCCCAGGCTTCTCTCTTCCCCTTTCATTTGAATTTCTCTCTCTCTCTGTTTCGTTTGTTTATTTTTCTCTCTGTCCCTCTCTCTTTCTTTAACATTTCTCCATTTCTCTCTCTCTTGCATTTTCTATCCTCCACGCATTATCTATCTTCTATTTTTTCTCTCTCTTGCCTGTAATTTTCTCTCGCTCTCTTCTATTTTTCTATTTTCGTTCCCTCTTTTTCTCTCTTGTATTTTCTCTCCCTCTTTTTCGCTCTTGTATTTTCTCTCCCTCTTTTTCTCTCTTGTATTTTCTCTCCCTCTTTTTCTCTCTTGTATTTTCTCTCCCTCTCTTTCTCTCTTCTATTTTCTCTCTCTTTCTCTCTTCTATTTTCTCTCTCTTTCTCTCTTCTATTTTCTCTCTCTTTCTCTCTTGTATTTCCTCTCTTTCTCTTTCTTTTTCTCTCTTGTATTTTCTCTCTCTTTCTCTATCTTGTATTTTCTCTCTCTTTCTCTATCTTGTATTTTCTCTCTCTTTCTCTCTCTTTTTCTATCTTGTATTTTCTCTCTCTTTTTCTCTCTTGTATTTTTTTTCTCTTTTTCTATCTTGTATTTTCTCTCTCTTTTTCTCTCTTGTATTTTTTTTCTCTTTTTCTATCTTGTATTTTCTCTCTCTTTTTCTCTCTTGTATTTTTTTTCTCTTTTTCTCTCTTGTATTTTCTTCTCTCTCTTTCTCTCTCGTGTATTTTGTCTCTATTACTCTCTCTTGTATTTTTCTCTCTCTCTCTTTGTCTCTATTTCTCTCTCGTGTATTTTGTCTCTCTCTTCTTCTCTGTACAACATTTTCCTTGTACAGTGAAGCCTCGTTATAACTGTATATTCATTATAACATCAGAAAATGCACAGCGTCTGTATAACAGTATTCCTTTTACAACAGCAATATTTTGGGCTTCTTTGGGTGCTGTTACTGCTGTTCCATTACTAATAAACGCCACCGTATTTTCTAATGCTCTCAATCGTCCCCTCTCTTAAATCCTCTGCTTTTTGCAATTCTCGTCTTGGCTCTGGCAAACTATTTCCTGTTTCATCTCGTGTTCCAATTCTATTTAACCTACGTATGTACATGAGAATGTGTCTTAAATGTTTCTTCTTTGCCAATTTACCAATTAAACATACATAGGTAAATGCATTGACACTACCTGTGTCTTTTCTCTCTTCCTTCTTAAGATTCTCTGTCTCCTCTGTCTCGCACTTTTGTTGATCTCTTCTTTCCTCTACAGCGTTGTAGGCATCCATTCCTTTTTTTTTGTTCACTCAACTGGTTGACTCCTGACTTGGAACTGCACATACATGATGAGTAGCATAATTTCGCATAAGTAACCATTAACCACATTGAGAACAGTGGATTATTGTAAGAATATAAAAATTGGAGGTACTAATGCTTTCCCTTTCCTCAAAAATTAAAGACCGGAAGCAAACAAGGCTTGACACTTCCCAAGCTCCACAGCATGCCAGTATAGCACGCAAAGGGCATTGAGGCGAATACCATTTCCAGACGGTATACTAAAATACATACATGCCAAAATCTTATATTTTTTTTTACAAAGGATTATATATTATATTATATTACAGAATACAAAAAGACGGAAAGAATCTTGGGTCTGACAACAATGTGCAAAAGAAGTCAAAATGAAAGGACAATCACCAATTTATCACATATTTTTCTGCAAAAAAACACATGAAATGGGTGCTCTCAAGAGCGTTAGTGAGCATGAAAGAAGATGTCAAAAATTGTCTGTCAGAATCCTTCTGTCAGTGCCCAGCATGTGTCAAATACTTGGATATTGTTCCTTTGCAAGCCTTCTTTGTATTAGTGGTCTTCCTCCATTTTTTGTTGTTGTATTATGAAAAAAACGTTGCCCCTCCTTCTGTCACTCAATTTGTTTACTGTGTAACATGTTTTTGCTTGTTTATGTATGTATTTTTTTACATTCGATTTTTTTCTTCTCTTTTTGTGTCAATCTTTTTGGGGTTAAGCAAGAAGCATTTATAAGCCGAAATCAGATTGAATATTGAATTGTACAAAAACAAAGTTCAGTGACATTATTAATTGTAGTGGCTGGATACAGTGTAAAAGATGGGAAATTTTTTTTTTGAAATCTTTTCCAGCAAATAGCTTTCCGAAGTATGTATTGTAAACACATCCTTTACGAACAAAATAATCTTTGCCTTACAAGGTCCCAGCTGTGAACGTTCTGAACCCGCAAGTGGCGTGCAAATTCTACAATATCTCCTCTTATTCTGTATTTTTTTGGTCTTCGAATATGATTTGTGTTTTAGGCAGAGATTTTTTTAAAAATTAAATGAATCAACGGAGACCAGTTTGCATTTGTTTGATTCCGAGAAAGACGGCAAGAATATCTTGAAAAACTCTTGCCATCCGAAAAATATTCGAAAAACGCTCCACAGGACCATTAAAGATTATAATTAAAAATTCGTACCTATCAAAATTAATATGTAATAATAATAAAATAACACTATCCAAACGAGTTCGATATAAACGCAAACATTAAAAATAATAATTATTATTATCTCATTCTCAAATTTAAAAGTATAGAACAATTATTTTAGCACCATCTACAGTGGTGTCTCTATATAAAAAGTTTCTTTATAACGACTTTTCCCTATAACAACATTATTTTTCCAGCCCTTTGTACATGTAAGGCGCATACATATATAATGTTCTATATAACAACTTTTCCCTATAACAATATTTTTTCCCTTCCCTGCAGAGTTGTTATATAAAGACTCCACTGTATTGTTTAATCTGTACAAATTTACAACCAGCGGGTAACATTTTGTCAAAGAAAATCTGGGAATTATTTTGTTGGAAAAGTAGAATTTTGAAGATGAGCAATTTTGAAAAGGGAAATTTATTACGTATAAAAACAAGCGTTTAAAAATTGCAGCATGAACCATTTTGCAATTTATTCATACAATTTATTTATTTTATTTTGTTGCAAAATATTTATTTCATATTTTATTAGGTATACTTTATTTTATTTAATATGAATATACACGTGGTAATCACAGGTGTTCACATTACCGCTGTATGTATTTTTGATATATTAAATGTATTCAAATATTGTTAAAATATGTGTTAAAACATGTATTAAAACAAATTAGTATTAGTCATACGCTCATACGATAGTGCATATAATCGACGTTTTAATAAAACTGTGTAGGTACACATATAAATTAAGATTATCTAGAATAACAACAAAACATGCATCTTATATGCAGATATTCGCAACGATATGTACTCATATGTGTATACGAACACTTGCTAAACAAAAATAGCTAGTTTGCATTTAATTTCATTTTAAAGAGCACATTCCAAAACGAGATAAAAACGAGACCTGTAACCGGGTACATACTCCCTTTTTTAAATTTACGACCAACACCTTTCTCTCCCCATCATCATTACTTACAAACTGATTATGACGAGGCAAGGTCAGGTCTTTTCAGGAGAGACAAAAATATGACTAATCAGGATACGTGAGTCCCTCTCAATGTACTTATTCCTATTCATCGAATGACCCATACAAAATATGTATGCTCTCATGTACACCTTTCATTTAGGCAAATCAATCCATTTTTAATAGTGGAATAATAATACATGAGAAAATATATATTGAAAAAAAAGTGTACCCACCCTACAAGTTGATTCTTGAGGATCTAATGTGCATTCACTTTCGAGAGGATTTTTCTCTGCTTGTTTTGCATCCAATAAAAAGGTAGCTTCCACCTTCCCCCAGTCCTTACTATGTGGCGAGTGCGAATGTGACCAAGAAGGATTTTGAGAGAGTGCCTTCATTAAAGGAAAGGAAAATGATGAGGACACAGCCACTTCTCACTCTCCTGGGACGTTTCACTTGACAAGGCAAAGGCCCTGTCAAAAGAGCTGAAGAGAAAAAGTGCAAAGTGCAAGACAGTTTCTGATCCATTAAATTATTTTTCTATCCCCTTTGCTTCACTAAAGTTAATCAAGTTCTAGTCCGTCAATTTTTTTCTTGGGGGCATGAGAGTCTGGAGATTTTTTGTTCAGTTTTTCCACAGTGCGATTTGAAGCCCGGAAGACAGGTGGAGCATTTTGAGACAAGTTTATGGACGGCTGTGGTGAGAAAAAAAAGTGACTGACTGGTTTTATACGGCTTCCAGCCTTTGTTTTGGTGGCTCTCATTCTGAAGGGACAAAAGGTAAGCAAAATAAAGGAACGATTGGATTTTAATTGGCGAAACGGATCTTGACAAATTAACTGACGTGTGTGTGGGTCATAATTAATTTCTGCTTGGTAAAAGAGAGATACATAGGAAGGAAAGGGAGGCGGGGCAGAGAGAGAGAAATATATTCTATGAGAGGGAAAAGGCAAGACCAGTAGACAAACCAAGAGACGGAAGAACGTTTTGAAAGATGCCGAATTAAACAGGCGAGACGAGGTGACGTATGTAAACACGTAAAGAAAAGGGGAAATTGCGACAAAAGGAAAGAAAGAGAGAGAAAAAACAGGATTAGACACGAGGGGATAAAATGTCATAAATAAGGGAGGGAAAAGAGAAAAGAGCCCGGGGAAAAACTAAGATGTACGAAGGAAGGGATGGACAGGATGTGAAGAAATAGAAAAGGACAGTCGATGAGAAGGGAAAGTGCCCGAAAATTGCGGCAAGTGTCATGTAAGAAAAACATAAAGGGAGAAAGAGATAAGAGAGGAAAGACAGAGACAGGCGGAAATGGTTTCAATAGGGGAGAGCTGGATAGCCCATGCAGATTAAAGAGATAAATAGGGAGAAAGCGAGTGTGAAAGTTATATAAAATTGCGAGAAGCCTGGAGGCAGTGCAAGAGAAGAAAAAGGGAAGCGAGAGAGAGACAGACAGAGAGAAGAGAGAAGAAAAAAGGAGAAGAAAATCGTGAGAGAAAAATATACATACAGCAAGGAAATAGAGAAAAAAGTAGCAAAGAAATAAGGGGAAAGAGAGAGAGAGAGAGAAGAGAAAAACGAACAGAAAACCAACAAAGAATGTAGAGAAAAATAAACAAATACAATGGCTAAAATATACTGAAAAAAAATAAAAACTACAGAAAATAGTGAGGGAGCAGAAGAAAACAAACACAAAATAGAGTGAGAGACGAGAAAAAAAATTAGCAAAGAAAACAGGGATAGAGACAAGAAAAAATGGATTAGAAAGAATGGAGAAAGAAAAAGAGAGAAAAGGATTAGAGAAAATAGAAAAAGAAAAGGATTATACAAACAAGAGAAAGAAACAAAAGAAAAAAGCATTATATAAGCAAGAGAAAGAAACAAAAGAAAAAAGCATTATATAAACAAGAGAAAGAAACAAAAGAAAAAAGGATTATACAAACAAGAGAAAGAAACAAAAGAAAAAAGGATTATATAAACAAGAGAAAGAAACAAAAGAAAAAAGGATTATACAAACAAGGGAAAGAAACAAAAGAAAAAAGGATTATACAAA